>JAJJWW010008010.1:0-89252 GCA_023531295.1 Papaver armeniacum | reverse complement strand
TTTTTAAAATAAAGAAACAATGTCCACGTATGTGTCCCTTACTGATTTACAACAATCCCGGAAGCCAAGATTTTAAAGCTCGGAAGAATAATTCAGTCACTTCGTGTAGGACCGACGGGACAAATTTGTCTCGGATGGATGAGCTCCAATTGGTAGTAATTTGTGCCCTCAAATACTGAGCCCAGTTTTAATTCAATTTCTAAGATGATTTCTTTGGAACCATTTTTTTTTGAACCCTAATTTGGGGCATACAATAAAATTTGGGGGCATACGAGATATTATGGCACCCAATGTAAAATTATAAGGGCTGCCATAATGATGCTTAAGTTACTATAATACCCCTGCCTAGTTTAAATTACATTACTACCCTTCCACTTAATTAACCATTACCCTCCCACTAATTAACTACCCTCCCACTAATTAACCATTACCCACTAATATAACAAATTTTTTAAAAGTTTTAAAAACCAAAAACCCTTCTCTCTCCCTCTTCTTCTTATCTTCTTCTCCAAAATTTCTGAAACTTTGTTGGTTTGATTTGTCGATTAAACACATACATGGCACCTCGTGTTAAGCGTGCCCTAGAAATACAAAAGTCGAATCCTGGTGTTGAATGTGAAGCATTTCAATCTAGGGTTTTGGAAAAGATGGAGATGAAGTGGTTAGTGGATCGATTGGTGTTGGAGAGGGAGAAATAGATGGTCAATTCTTTAAAATTGCACATAGAAGGTATTTCCCACAAACCCATTGTTTATTTTTTCGTATTTCGTTGATTTATGACATGTAATCAAGATCTCGTCTAGGTTGTTGTTAGTTTCAAGGTAGTGTTCAACAAATTACGCAAATTAACTTATTTTTTATTGGCCGAAGAATAGCCTTTCTTAAAATTTGTGATATTTTGAATATCGTATGAGCGAACCAATGAGTTCTACGACATAAAATTTTGTATGATAACCATCCGAACTTAAATACCATTGTTTAATAACCGATCTATTACTCATTGGGTACATTGTTCTACTCATTGTGATTAATATCTAATGTGCCGAACCTTTCTATGACCATGGCTAAAATCAAGTTGGGCACCTTGTTCGTCCATTATTGATAAATATCGTATGTGCTAACTTTACACTATGTATGGCCAATAGCTTCCTCTAAACTTGTCCAGTTATATGTGAGTTATCAAATTGTGTAGTAGAATCATATTTATTTAATTTGGAAAACCAATTAAGGTTTGTCATTTGTTTTAGCACCCATCCTGGAAAATTCAAAGAGAAACTTAAAAGGAGAACAATGGAAGTGACTCCTTCTAACTCAAAAACTCCCAAACCTCGAGGTGGTGGCACAAAGAACTTACATGCAGGCAAAAGGGGAATTGACACGACTTGCTCTTTGCCTGTAGAACAATGATAGGTGTAGAATACACCGTATTTACTATCTAGTAGTTACGCTTTCTTTGCTATTTTTCTTGTGAATTATGTACTTTACGTGTGTTTTTGAGTTATTAGGTACTCTGGAGTCGCACAGAGGAAAGGAAGAAGAAATTATCCAATTTGAGCAAAAAGGGAGAAATTGTCATCTCGCAGTAAGTGATATATGGAGCTGACCCAAGGTTAAGGGACAACCCTCTTTGGAGAAATATTAAATGACAAATGCAAATGTTAAGGGGTTGCCAAATTGGGTAGCCCTTATCAAGGTGATCGAACACTAGATATAACCTTACTCCCATTACCCCTTATCCGCTGACACTGGGTGGCTATATCCACCATCATTTTCCTACACCAAAACCTAACTCGAGAGATGTTTTCTCTCAATCATTACTTCTTCACCCGAAATTGAAATTCGAGAATGAGGTCACTGTGTACCATGGAATCGAGTTCACAGAGAGGAGACGACGACGAGTGAGTGCCGCAGCGTGCCTAGGGTTTGAGAAGAAACACAAGGAGATCGAGTTTCTGGTGGTAATTGTGGATTGTAAGTGGTTGATTTAAGTAATCTGAGAACAACAGGGAGAAGATGGAGATCGAAATGAGTTTTCAACAAACCCTTGAGATGAATCTGTTGAGTTGGTTTTCTGAGCTTCAATTGAAAACCATATAGATGGGTTTGATAGATTGTTTCAGATGGGTAGAATCAGAGTTAGGGTTTGTATTAATTCTATGGGTTCATGATGAAGAAATTGTTGTTTCTAATGGAGGCTATAGAATGAGCAATTGATGGTGGTCTCTATTGCAGATGAAGAATGAGTTCAGGTTAGGGGTTCTGGTGGTGATGATGTTGGTCTTGAGATGTTGCAGGTGGAGCTGATTGTGGTGTTGCAATGCAAGGATGGAAGGGTGGTACTTCAAGAAACTGAGCATGGGAATGTCAGTTTTTGCAGATGTGTGTTGATGATGGCAAGGTGGAGTTGTGAACTTGGTGTGCTATGACATTAGGAGCCAGAAGATGAGTTTCCATTGATTGTCTGGTGTCATGGATGTGCAATGCAAGAAAGCCTAGGCATGTGATAGAAATTGCAGTGTGAACACTAGGGGTGCAGTTTGTGGATGAATTGGTCAGATTTGGTGGCGTGATCCTGGAGTTAAGTATGAACTCAAGTGCAGGCAGGTGAGATTACAGTTGGGGTAGAAGGCTGTGAACTAGAAGAGCAGGTGGTAATGTTAGTGATGGCTTAAGGTTCCGGTGATGTTTGTGAAGAGATGAACTCAAATGGTGGTGTTGAGTTGTTGTTGTTGTGTGCCCTGTCTTTGCGTGGCGAAGAATGAAACTACTGATCGAGGTTTTGTTGTTTAGATGAATGTTTAGGTTACGTGCAATGGTCAGGCGGAGTTTGAACTGGTTGTTGCTGTGCTTGAGAAGAGAATGAGAAGGAACTCAGCCTACGGGGGAACATGGCATTATAGGTGGTTTTATTACAACCGAAGGAAGTTACTACTGGCCGCAAATGGCAAGTGGAGATTGACTTGTTGGTGATAACAGGTTTGCGCAGCTTGCGCTTTATAATAGAGGCTCGAAGGGAAGTTTGTGGTGAATGGAGCTCAAACTGCAGGGTGATGGGAATGGCAGGAAGATGGTTTGGATGGTGTTGCATATAAAGAAGCTGGGTTGCAGCTATTGCAGGTGCAGTCCAGGGGAAGAGATGTTGGTTTCTGAGAAGTCAGTCGAAAGTCTGGTGTGTTGATTAAATGGGTCGGAGAACTGATGGATGAATGAGTTGTACAGTTTAAACTAAGCTGAGAAGGTAGTCTGATGTTGCATTGTAGTGAGTGGGTTTTGCAGAGCAGTTGTGTGTTGGTATGGCTGCAGTGCAATGCAAGAAGCTACAGATGAAGTTGGCCTTGAGGTGATGGACTGAGATGAATTGCAGGCCTGGTGGATACAAGGATATGGCTGCATATGAAGGCTAATGAAGGCTGTGACAACTGCAGTCAAGGCCTGATGGTTGCAGGTGATGGGTGTTGAGTGGAGTTTGAACTGGAGATGAGAATTGAAGGTTGAGAAGATGGATGGGATTGAAGTCGGTTTCGCAATTTCCAGTGGGAAATGGATGTTGCACCTAGAGTTGAATGGAAGAACATTGGTGTTTGCAACATTGGTAGTAGTTGTGTACAAGATGAAAATAGGTTTGTAGTGGCAAGAATGGAAGCTACGTAAGATTGAGTTGTGCGGTCATAGGCGAGGGATTTTGACGAATGGAATCGTGGCAAGACTTGGTGAAGCACAAGGATTGTGCATTACAACATCTTGGCCGCTGGGTGCAAAGGAATGAGCCACTATGGCTGGAATATCATAGGCCAAGTGAATCAGAATGTGAACCAGAATCATCCCTGACTCACCTTGACTCTTCCCCGACCTTGACCCGACCGATTTGACCTGCTGACTCACCGAACCGCTGGACCAAGCGGACTTTGCCGGTCATCCGAGATGTTTTCCGCGACCTTTCCGCCAAGTTCCGGCCACAATACCAGATTTCCGTCGACCACTTTTGGGACATATTTTCTACATGGGTTTCTCCTTCTTATGGGCTTGGTGGATTTTCATCTAATGGACTTTGAAGACTAGACCTAATTTTAGAAGTTGGAGAAAAGCTATAAAGGGAAGGTCTTCTACAATTTATATCATATCTTATTCTTGGAATTTTGGAGAGCCGTTTTGTTTTACGCTTCTAGGGTTTGCTTTTGTTCATCTTTTTCTTCTTTTTCAATTAATATTATTATGATGAACTCCATAGCTATGAGTAGCTAAACATCTTATTGGTTATGGGATAAAAGTTGATTTCTCAACATGCTTTTGATTCAATGAATTAGTTTTGTCTCAAGAATTTATTGTTTGTGATTCACAATTAATAGTGTTATAAGATTTGAATACTGTTAGGTTGAGTCCTAATCAATCCGATTTGCGTTCATCTCCAGAGCTATATTAGGGTTTTCAATACGAAAAAGTTGTTTATCCCCGATTCTAAGTAGCATAATTGTGGTTAGTGCTTGTAGTGATATATCCTACTAGTCACAAGTGAATCATAACTTTTGTTAAAATGTTTAGTGCTTTTACACATTCTGCTTGCATTGATGAGTCTTATTCCATAAAACTTAATGCTTTTAGGGAGTTAAATTTAATTGTGCTTTTACACTTTAGGTTGCTTTCTACGAAGAATTCACATATGCATCTTTTAATGTGGTTGTGATGAAAACGGGAATTAACGGGTTATACTTGCGATCAAGGTATCCTAGGACTTTTAATAAATACGAGATTAAAATACCAATTCTAATCATTGATGATAATACATGTTTGTGAATGATACTATCCCGTGACCAATATCTTCTCCTTATTGATTATTCCAACTATTTGCTTTGCTTTATTTTATTTTGACTTTAGTATTTCGTTAAAACAACAAACATCCCCCTTGGTTACCTTAGTAACCGAAAATTGCATAACAACAATTGCCTCTCTCATGGATACGAACTCTTCCTTACCTTGTGCTTCATTTAAATTTAGTGAGTAAGAAAGTGAAATTATTTTTGACGGATTGACAACCGATCAAATTTTGGCGCCGTTGCCGGGGAGGCATACGGCTTGTTATTGAGTTTTTAGTTTCTTTTTACAATTTCTGCTTTTATCTTTGCTTTTTGTTTGTCGTCTTGTTTCTCACTTGTTTGCTAGAATTGTTTTCAGGTATCAATCCGGCTACTAAAGATTGGAATTATCCAAGGTGCTGATAGCTACTCGAAAAGGCACAATACTCCAACCAAGGCGAAACACAACGGACGAGCAAGAGTTAGAAGTGGACGAAGAGTTACAACTTGAAGAAGAATTAACAATGGGTGATGCAAATCGTTCACTCAAGGACTTGGCTTCTCATAGGCTTGATACACAACAGGGGTGTATTCAAACGAACTCTACTTTTGAGATAAAGCCGGGTTGCTTAGAGAATTACCAAAATTCCATGGCATGGTGAATGAAGATCCAAACAAACATCTTTTGGACTTCCACACCATTGTCACGGCTATGCTTCCAAATGTGGAATGTTGAGGCGGATGGTGCAATGTTGAAAGTTTTCCGTTTCTTTTAATGGATAGTGCTAAGGATTGGTTGTACTATTTACCTCCCTAAGTGTCACAACATGGAATGGGTTGAAGAAACTCTTTTTAGAGAGATATTTTCCCGCATCAAAGGCTACTCAAATTCGAAAGGAGATTTGTGGGATGAAGCAAAAACGTGGGAGAATCATTATATGAATGTTGGGAACGATACAAGAGATTGGTGGCAAGCTGCCCTCACCACCAATTCAGTGACGCTATGATCATCCAATACTTCTATGAAGGACTCCAATCAAGTGATTGGAATCTTATTGACGCTTCGGGTGGTGGTGCACTAGTTAGCAAAACGGTGGCACAAGCTAGAGAGTTAATTGAAAACATGGCGGCGAACTCCCAACAATTCTTGAGTCGTGGTTCTGATGTGATTCTAAGAAGGGTGAGTGAAGTGAGCGAGGTGGAGGAACTTCGCCAACAAATGGGTAACATGACAAAGAATGTTGCAACAAGTTACATCCATGGGTTATACCAAGTTCTCCTCAATCTTATGAAGACGAGCAAGCTAATGCGATCTTTCCAAATCAACCAAGACGGTATGATCCCTACTCCAACACTTACAATCCGGATGGAGAGATCACCCCAATTTTAGCTATGCCAACAAGCAAGGTGCCATTCAACAACCTACTTTCAACCGTCCGAGTGGATTTCAACCACAACAACAACAATTTCAAAGAACCACAAGCACAACAATCAATGCAAAATCAAGGTTCTTGATATTGATTCAAAGCTTCAAACAATGATGCAAGGAATTTCCACCATGTTCAAAGAAAGTCAACAAGAAACTAAGAGTGCTATCAAGGAGTTGCAAACACAAATGGGCTCCATGGCTATTGAGTTGAACCAATCAAGGCGCAGAATAGTGGGAAACTCCCTTCTCAACCTATTAACCCAAAAGAGGGTGTCAATGCTATTACGTTGAGAAGTGGTACACAACTTGTGCAACCCGAGGTTACCGATTCTGGCATGGTGGACACACCAAAGGAACCTGTTTTGGAGGAGAAAATGAGGATTCTCCCCAAACTTCGAGGTACCTATTCCTAACTCTAAAACTCCTGTTTCTACTTATGTTCCTCCTTTACCTTTTCCTCGCAGATTTGCAAGTTCTAAGAAGGCGAGGAAAAGGAGATTTTAGACGTTCTTAAAAAGATCCATGTGAACATACCACTCATTGATGCTATTAAGCAAGTTCCAAAGTATGCAAAGGTGTTGAAGGACTTGTGTACCAACAAACAAAGGCTCAAAGGTAATGAAGTGCTTAGTGTGAGGGAGAATGCCTCAAGAATCTTACAACACAAACTCCCACTTAAGTGCAAGGATCCGGTAGTTTTGACATTCCCGTCACGATTGGTAACACTACATTTAACAAAGCTATGTTGGATTTAGGTGCATCCGTTAATGTTATGCCTGCGTCAATGTATAATTCACTTGATCTTGGTCCTCTTAAAAAGGCTGAAATTGTATTGCAATTAGCCGATCGCTCTAATGTCTACCCAATGGGTATTGTTGAGGATGTTCTTGTGTAGGTTAATCAACTTGTATTTCTAGCGGACTTTTGTGTGTTAGAGATGGATGAAGGTTCACCGGACTCGTCTCTTCTATTGCTACTTGGGCGTCCCTTCATGAAAACGGCGAAAACCATAATTGATGTGGATAAGGGAACGTTGACCATGGAGTTTGATGGAGAAACAATACGTTTCAACATTTTCGAGACGATGAGATATCCTAGCGATGTCCACTCTTGTTTCTCCATTGATGTTATGGATTCATTGGCACAACAAATGTTTGAATTAAACTATGATGATGCTTTGGAAACCGTGTTAACTACATCCATGGATAATGGTGTAGAGTGTGGTAATGAAGTCAAGGAAGCTCTTGGTGATCTTAATTCACTACAAGGATGCCCGAAAACTCATAATATCTCTTTTATTTCTTTACCATGCAAGTGATGAAAAGCTTGTACCTTCAATTGTTAAATCTCCAAAGTTAGAATTGAAACCTCTTCCCGACCACCTTAAGTACTTGTACTTGGGTGATAATGAAGAGTTACCTGTGATTGTTTCTAATGAGCTTAATGATTTACAGGAGCAAAAACTTCTAAGGGTGCTAAGGAAGTACAAGACGGCCATAGGATGGACAATTGCCGATATCAAGGGTATTAGCCCCGCCGTTTGTATGCACAAAATTCGTTTGGAGGATGATGCAAAGCCTACTAGGGAAGCGCAACGTCGTTTGAATCCTCCCATGATGGAAGTTGTGAAAAGGAGATACTCAAGCTTTTGGAAGTGGGTGTTATCTACCCCATATCCGATAGCAAGTGGGTGAGTCCTAGTACAAGTAGTACCAAAGAAATCAGTGTGACAGTGGTGGAGAATGATAAGAATGAACTTGTCCTAACTCGTGTGCAAACCGGTTGGAGGGTTTGTATTGATTACGTGAAATTGAATGCCACCACTAGAAAAGATCATTTTCCATTACCTTTTATTGATCAAATGCTTGAACGTTTAGCCGGACACTCTTATTATTGCTTTCTTGATGGCTATTCAAAGTTATAATCAGATTGTGATAGCGCCGGGAGGACCAAGAGAAAACCACTTTCACTTGTCCTTTCGGTACTTTTGCTTATAGAAGGATGCCTTTTGGCTTATGCAATGCTCCATCTACTTTTCAAAGGTGTATGGTAAGTATCTTTTCGGAATATGTTGAAAACATAATCGAAGTGTTCATGGATGACTTTAGTGTCTTTAGTGATTCTTTTGACCTTTGCTTGAACAATTTGTCTCTAATCCTTGAACGATGTGTTGAAACAAATCTTGTGCTAAATTGGGAGAAGTGCCATTTTATGGTAACTCATGGCATAGTTTTAGGCCATATAATATCTTCTAAAGGCTTGGAAGTCGATAAATCTAAGATAGACCTTATTCGTGCTCTAACCCCTCCCACTACGGTGGGGAGATACGCTCTTTTCTTGGTCATGCGAGGTTTTTATCGTAGGTTCATCAAGGATTTTTCCAAGATAGCATCACCACTTTGTAACTTATTGCAAAAAGATGTGGTTTTTAACTTTGATGAGAAATGTATGGCGGCATTCAATCGTTTGAAAGAACTTTTGATTTCAGACCCTATCATTAAACCACCGGATTGGAGCAAGCCTTTTGAGCTCATGTGTGATGCAAGTGACTACGCGGTTGGTGCGGTGCTTGGGTAACGTGTGGGGAAGCTTCCTCATGCTATCTATTATGCTTCTAGAACGTTAAATGAGGCCCAACAAAACTACACAACCACTGAAAAGAGTTATTAGCCATTTGTTTTTGCTTTAGAAAGTTTCGCTCTTATCTAATTGGTACAAAAGTTGTTGTTTTTCTCCGATCATGCAAAGACTTAAGTACTTGCTTACAAAGAAAGAGGCGAAACCGAGGCTCATACGGTGGATTTTACTCTTGCAAGAGTTTGATATTGAAATCAAAGACAAGAAAGGAATTGAGAACACCGTTGCGGATCATTTGAGCCGACTTGTCATGGGACAAGGAGACTATCCCGTTGCGTGAAAGTTTCCTTGATGAGCAACTATTCTCAATTGCCTTTGGAGAACCATGGTATGTCGATATTGTCAATTACTTAGTTTCTAAACAAATCCCAAAGAACTTGTCTCGTGGCTGAGAGGGACAAACTTAAGAGGTTAGGGAACCAATACATATGGGATGATCCATACTTATGGAAACATGGTAGTGACCAAGTAATACGAAGGTGCGTTCCCGAATATGAATTTAATTCTATCTTGTCTTTTTGTCACTCTTATGCTTGAGGAGGACATTTTGGGAGTAAGAGAACCGCGCACAAGGTACTTGAAAGTGGTTTTTATTGGCCAACTTTGTTTAAGGATGCACATATATTTTGTACAACTTGTGATAGGTGCCAAAGAACCGGCAATCTAGGTGCCCGAAATCAAATGCCACAAACTTATATTCAATTTATTGAAGTTTTTGATGTATGGGGTATTGATTTTATGGGGCCTTTTGTCAACTCCCATGGGAATTTTTATATCTTACTTGCGGTTGATTATGTCTCGAAATGGGTGGAAGCTAAAGCCACCCCAACTAATGATTCTAAAGTGGTTTCGATTTTGTGCAAGCTAATATTTTTGCAAGGTTTGGAATTCCAAGAGCCATAATTAGCGATGGGGGTTCTCACTTCAAAAACAGGATTTTACAAAGCTTGTTGTCGAAGTACAATGTGTCGCACAAGATTGCAACACCTTATCATCCCCAAACCAATGGTCAAGCCGAGGTGTCTAACCGGGAGGTGAAATATATTCTAGAAAAGACGGTGAATCCAACAAGGAAGGATTGGAGCATGCGACTTAATGACGCTTAGTGGGCGTATAGAACCGCATATAAAACACCTATTGGGATGTCTCCTTTTAGGCTTGTGTATGGTAAACCTTGTCATTTACCCGTGGAAATTGAGCATAAGGCGTTTTGGGCTATTAAACAATGCAACATGGAGATGGATGGGGCTGGAAAGCAAAGGAAGTTAAAACTCCAAGAGCTAGAGGAGCTTCGCAATGATGCATTTAAAAGCTCACGGATTTACAAAGAAAAGACGAAAGCATTCCATGATAACATGATTTCTAGGAAACAATTTTGCATTGGGCGGAAAGTGCTTTTGTTTAATTCTCGCTTGCATTTATTTCGGGTAAATTAAGGTCACGATGGATCGGACCTTTTATTGTTACTAATGTGTTTTCTCATGGTGCAAGGAAATTCGTAGCATAGCTACGGGGAAAGAACTTAAAGTTAATGGGCACCGGTTGAAACCATATTATGAGAATTTCACTTCCGAAGTGGTGGAAGGAGTTAACTTTGTGGATGTACTCCTCCGGAGGAGTCATAGAAAGCAAGGAGATAGTCGGGCCGACGACTTTAAACCAAGCGCTAATTGGGAGGCAACCCAAAGGATGAGTATTTCTTGTCTTGTGTTTATTTCTTGTTTATTTCTTTTCTTGTTTTTAGTTTTTCTTGTTTTGTTTTTACTTTATTTATTTTTTTTGATTTCTTGTTAGGATTTCCCACCTTGACTTACTTTGGACGATTCAATTTACATTGAGGACAATGTAAAGTTTAAGTGTGGGGGAGTGGTTTGCGTTATAAATTTTTGCAATTTTTCAACTTTTTTGTGAAATAGTGAATAAGAAAACTCCAACTTGTAGTTAGTTTAGAGTCACATAGTATACATGTCGCTAAGATTACATCGAGAATCTCATACTAGTGACTGAACTTAGAGATGACAGAGAACATGATCGGGTTTCTTAATTATATGAGAGTTAAAGTTGGATTTAACCATGCCAGTGGCAAATAAGGTGCAGACTGAATTCGGTATTAGAATAGTGATCCTCTATAGTGGAGACTACCCATGTTACATAATGTGAGGCACCAACCTTCAATTCTTTGTACCTGTCTAAATTTGTGCTTTTAGAGTGTGTGTCACCGTACGTAAATTCCGGGCAGAATGGTGAGCTGTCCAATTTCCCACCATAGAAGCATTATTTTGATCTCTTGAGTGCTATTTTTTTATCAACCATGTTGGTGACATCGAATTGCTAACTTACATACCACTTGTGATCTTGTTCATAGCTAGCACCATCCACCTTATCTCTCTCTACACCAACAGTCCATAAACACCATCATCATCAACAAGAGGAGCATCACAAATTTGAAGGAAAGTTGAACACGTTCATGGTTTACAAGCAACGGATGCAATTGAGCAGATTTTAGATTCAAGTAAAGCAACAAAACAAGGGGCGTACTTTTATAAGTTGAAGACTATTGTACAAGAGTGAAAAATTATCAGAGATGAGAGTTCGAGAAGTTTATGATATCAAGACATATAAGTTGTGAAGAATCAAGCGGTAAAGTACTTACACCATGGCCTTTGTACTTACGTTTTTTTTTATTTGTATTTTACTTTCTCTGTCTCAAAAAAAAAAAAAAAAAAAAAAAACGAAAATTAAAAAAAAAGAAAAAAAAAAGAGACAAGAGAAAATGTTTAAGTTTGTTAATAGTTTTTATTATTTTGTTTTATTTTTATTTTGTATTTGTTTTATTTATCAACAGAAAAAAAAAATTTAATTAAAAAAAAATTAATTTTTTTTTTCTGTTGAGAAATAAAACAAATACAAAATAAAAATAAAACAAAATAATAAAAACTATTAACAAACCTAAACATTTTCTCTTGTCTCTTTTTTTTTTCTTTTTTTTTAATTTTCGTTTTTTAATTTTTATTTTTTTTTTTGAGACAAGAGAAAGTAAAATACAAATTACTTGGTGGGGTTTTATAGATGGGGTTTTTCCGAGTAATATTGGCAGAGCTAGGGGAGGGGTTAAGTTACTTGGTGGACCTGTTAGCTTGGATACTCATTATTGCAGTGATTTGGTAATGTTGAGAGTCAATAAAACTATACAACTTATGGACTCTGTGAGGAAGTTACAAGATCCGCAACTGAGCTTTTACTTCTACGCAACCATCCGGTGTGTCCAAACTCTACTTCACTATGTCGAGTCTTACATGCTGTTGTCAACCACTTTGATCACCACTTGTTTCACATAGTGATGACAAATTTCCTTTACAACATTTTAGTTACGAATGCGGATTTTAGGTCCGGCGGTTTTTAACGGTTGCGATATGCATGATCTACATCTTCCTCTTTTTCCTTGAATATTGCGAAGAGCGATCTTTATTAGTATTTCCGCAATTTACGCTATCTCGCGTCTTGTGTCCAAACTTTGAAGAGTTAAATGAAATTGATAGAGACGGGTTTTAACTTAATCAAGAACCTTCATCTATTCTTTCCTCCAAAAATATTATCTTACACTCTATCGGCTTCCCATCCTTATACAACTCGAGATGCCTTTATTTTACTCTTGGCCCATGAAAAATTCCATCAATTAAGTGGCGATTTACGATGCTTGAGCCCTCAATATGTATATGCAATCTTGTGGCCTTACTTAAATTACTTCAAGATATTGATTGGCTAATACTTCTCCTGCCATTCCAAAGTATCAAAGACATTGCCCCACTCGCGGGGATATCCCATGAAATCATTTCTTTCTATCATTCTTGTTTGATTCGTTAGGATACTGCGACATTGCTTTGATGTTGTTAAGAGAGAATTTAGCCTACCAGGTTTATCTAAGCAAAGGCTGTCTTCTTCTCGCAAGAGATGTGGATCGGTTCTTCTTCTCGGCGAGCAGCAACTCTACTTAAATGTGTGTAATGCGGCTCAACGGAGCGAATCGTGTCTCGACTTCTTGAATGCACTCGGGTCTTTGGTATGCATATGGTCATATTTCCCCATTTATATTGTTTAAATGTATATGTATTAATGGTTTTTCTATCTTCTTTCATAGTCCAAACTCCTTTGACTCACTTGTGGCCTTTTTACACTATGAATTGAGAATTCTATCTCTTTTTGTTGCGATGAGCACAGGCCTCTACATTTTCATGCAAAGGCCCATTAACCTTGCCTTATCATTTTGCGATGTCTGTTCTTCTCCTCTACCTTTCTCATCGCGACAAAATGGTCCCGACAATATGATGACCTAGATATCTCTTAACAGAAAAAGCCCCATGACATTGCACCACGGATCCTTATGACATTTGCGTGCTGTTTGACACTCCCCTAATGGAGAGCGTCGCCCTTATCGAGTTTATGGTTACTTTTCTTGGGCGCAGTGCAACGCACATCAAACCGTACCTTATGCACTCCACTCCTTGCCATGGTTAGGGCTTGGAGCTTGTAACCTTCCCCACGTAACTTTAGGTCTTACATTTGCCTCTTACGAAATGTTATTCGCGAATCTTATTCTTTTTGCGCATTCTCTAAATCATTTAATCATTCATGTTTCATTATGTGTTGATATTTGTTTTGCAACCATTATTCATTTTCTTATGTCTTTTTCTTTCATATCCTTCACCTCTTTCGTTATCATAATATTCGCCTCGCTGCTTTGATCACCACAATTCAAATTTCTAGCTTTTGTCCCGATTTCTATCACAAATGAGATGCACAGAAAGTGGGATTCGACTTCCCCTGAGCAGAATAATTCTCTTTATGTTTCATGGATTTTAAAGGCGATTCCTATTGCTGGGCTCAATCAAACTATTGGACCGAGACAGTTTAGGGTTGTAATCCAATACCGTCTTGGCGTGCCTCTTTTTCCTGAGAATAGTGTGTGCCCATGTTGCAGTCTTAGTATGGATATATTTGGTGATCATGCCATCCATTGTGCGAATGAAGTCGGCCCCAAATTCAGACATGATCCGGTTCGTGATGTGGCCATGGACATATGCAACAAGGTCAAAGTAGCTGCTACAAAGGAGGCTTTTTGGGATTTTTGGCTGATGGTAATGGTTTAAAACCAAATGACATTCTTGTCTATAATCGGGAGAACGGTCAAGACACTTGCCTTGACGTTACAGGGGTTTCGCCCTTCACAGGTGGGGGACTTCGTAGCTTTGTTCCGGGACATGCTATTTCTACGGCTATCCAGCGCAAGTGTGTCAAATACTTGGACACTTGCACATCTCATGGTTACAGTTTTGGGGTTTTAGCCTTCTCTACTTTAGGTGAATTAGGAGATGATTTTATTGTTTTTTTGAATCGGTTGAGAAATTGCTTAACCAATTATGGTGATAATTCTAAGATAGGTAGTTTTCTTTTTCATAGGATAGGTTTAGCTATTCAAAAAGGAGTTGGGGCGCAACTTGTTGCTAGGCTCCCAACCAATTCCGTGTAAATTCTTTTACATAATAATAATCAAATAGCTTTCAATAAAAAAAAAATAAAAAAACAAAACAAAAAACAAAAATTGGGTTTGTATAGTTTGTTTTTAGTTTTGTATTCTTTCAATAAAGCCAATGGAAAGAAGGAATATCTATAATGAAGTTTCAAGCGACAAGGAATTTGAGGGAAAGAATCATATTGTCAAGATTCTATGAAGTTCAAGAGTTATCATCAAGAGTTGAAGACCGAAGACGAAGATGAAGACACCGATAGAAGACCGAAGACGTTTCTATGGATGCTGTGAGAGTGGTGCTAGCCGCACGCCGAACGGATACGAGGTAAGTAAGCATATTCCCACCTTCGTTAAATGGTTGATTTCCTTTGAAGAGATCGTCGAAAAATGGGTTTTCAAAAATGATAAAAGATGCGGGTTTTCAAAATATTTCGGAGGGTTATGCGTTCCTACCATTCAACGTGTCGCAGGATTCTCTCTTCATTCCTACCTGGACACATGTGTGACCCATAAAGAGCTGTTTATTATTGAGAGCAATATCATAAACCCTTTCTTGTGAGGCGTAGTCGAGACTTTTGATCACTCCGAACCCGAATTTTAGTCGAGAAGGGATGGTTATTTCTCTCTCAACTTTTAAGAATGAGATTATGTTCATTTATGTGTCTAACTTCTTATGACTAGTGTGCGGAATCTCTATGTCTTCTTAGCGCGTTGGATACTATCATTACGGAGAACTAGTAAGTTGGAAATATAGGTTTTGTGGGTATATCTCTAGTAAACCCTCACGAGACTATAACTCGTCCACTAGGGACACCTAGGGTTTAAAGGCTTGTTATTTATGCTAAAAGTGACCGTAGCCTCGACTTGACACGGAGTTGTTGTATTTTATTGATTTGTTTGATTTGCTCGAGGACTAGCAAAGTCTAAGTGTGGGGGAATCTGATAGGTGTAGAATACACCGTATTTACTTATCTAGTAGTTACGCTTTCTTTGCTATTTTTCTTGTGAATTATGTACTTTACGTGTGTTTTTGAGTTATTAGGTACTCTGGAGTCGCACAGAGGAAAGGAAGAAGAAATTATCCAATTTGAGCAAAAATGGCGAAATTGTCATCTCGCAGGCAAGTGATATATGGAGCTGACCCAAGGTTAAGGGACAACCCTCTTTTGGAGAAATATTAAATGACAGCCAGCAAATATTAAGGGGCTACCAGCTGGGTAGCCCTTATCAAGGTGACTGGACACTGGATATAACCTTACTCCCATTACCCCTTATCTACCAGACCTGGGTGGCTATATCCACCATCATTTTCCTACACCAAAACCTAACTCGAGAGATGTTTTCTCTCAATCATTACTTCTTCACCTGAAATTGAAATTCAGAGAATGAGGCTGCTGTGCAGCCATGGAATCGAGTTCACAGAGAGGAGACGACGACGAGTGAGTGCTGCAGTCGTCTAGGGTTTGAGAAGAAACACAAGGAGATCGAGTTTCTGGTGGTAATTGTGGATTGTAAGTGGTTGATTTAACAACAGGGAGAAGATGGAGATCGAAATGAGTTTTCAACAAACCCTTGAGATGAATCTGTTGAGTTGGTTTTCTGAGCTCCAATTGAAAACCATATAGATGGGTTTGATAGATTGTTTTAGATGGGTAGAATCAGAGTTAGGGTTTGTATTAATTCTCTGGGTTCATGATGAAGAAATTGTTGTTTCTAATGGAGCCTATAGAATGAGCAATTGATGGTGGTCTCTATTGCAGATGAAGAATGAGTTCAGGTTAGGGGTTCTGGTGGTGATGCTGTTGGTCTTGAGATGTTGCAGGTGGAGCTGATTATGGTGCTGCAATGCAAGGATGGAAGGGTGTTACTTCAAGAAACTGAGCATGGGAATGTCAGTTTTTGCAGATGTGTGTTGATGCTGTGGCAGGTGGAGTTGTGAACTTCAGGTGCTATGCCATTAGGGAGCTGTGAAGATGAGTTTCCATTGATTGTCTGTGTCAGCAGATGTGCAATGCAAGAAAGCCTAGGCATGTGATAGAATTGCAGGTGAACACTAGGGGTGCAGTTTGTGGATGAATTGGCTGTATTTGGTGGCAGCATCTGGAGTTAAGTATGAACTCAAGTGCAGGCAGGTGAGATTACGGGGCTGGGGTAGAAGGTCAGGAACTAGAAGAGCAGGTGGTAATGTTAGTGATGGCTTAAGATTCTGGTGATGCTGTGAAGAGATGAACTCAAATGGTGGTGTTGAGCTGCTGTTGTTGTGTGCCTGGTGCTGGCAGAAGCGAAGAATGAAACTACAGACTGAGGTTTTGCTGGTTAGATGAATGTTTAGGTTACAGGTGCAATGGCTGGGCAGAGCTGAACTGGTTGTTGCTGTGCTTGAGAAGAGAATGAGAAGGAAGTGCGATTGGGGAACATGGCATTATAGGTGGTTTTATTACAAACCAAGGAAGTTACTACTGGGCTGCAAATGGCAGTGGATATTGACTTGTTGGTGATAACAGGTTTGCGCAGTTGCAGTTTATAATAGAGGCTCAGAAGGGAAGTTCTGGTGGTGAATGGAGCTGAAACTGCAGGGTGATGGGAATGGCAGGAAGATGGTTTGGATGGTGTTGCATCTAAAGAAGTTGGGTTGCAGCTATTGCAGGTGCAGTCCAGGGGAAGAGATGTTGGTTTCTGAGAAGTCAGTCGAAGGTCTGGTGTGTTGATTAAATGGGTCGGAGAACTGATGGATGAATGAGTTGTACAGTTTAAACTAAGCTGAGAAGGTAGTCTGATGTTGCATTGTAGTGAGTGGGTTTTGCAGAGCAGTTGTGTGTTGGTATGGATGCAGTGCAATGCAAAAAGCTACAGATGAAGTTGGCCTTGAGGTGATGGACTGAGCTGAATTGCAGGCCTGGTGGATACAAGGATATGGCTGCATATGAAGGATAATGAAGGCTGTGACAACTGCAGTCAAGGCCTGATGGTTGCAGGTGATGGGTGTTGAGTGGAGTTTGAACTGGAGATGAGAATTGAAGGTTGAGAAGATGGATGGGATTGGAAGTCAAGTTTCAGAACAGCCTTCAAGGGAAATGGATGTTGCAGCTGGAGTTGAATGGAAGAACATTGGTGCTGCTATTGGAAGTAGTTGTGTACAGCATGAAAATAGGTTTGTAGTGGCAAGAATGGAAGCTACAGAAGATTGAGTTGTGCAGTCATAGCTTAGGGATTTTGACAGAATGGAACTGTGGCAGCACTGGTGAAGCACAAGGATTGTGCATTACAACATCTGGCCAGTGCAAAAGGAATGAGCCACTATGGCTGGAATAGCATAGGCCAAGTGAATCAGAATGTGAACCAGAATCAGCCCTGACTCACCTTGACTCTTCATGACTCGGTCTGACCGAGTTGACCCGCCGATTTGACCCGTTGACTCACCGAACCGGTGGCCGGGCGGACTTTGTCAAGTTACCCGAGATATTTTCCTAGCGACCTTTCCGGCCAAGTTCCTACCACAATACCAGTTTCCCAAGGACCACTTTTGGGACATATTTTCTACATGGGTTTCTCCTTCTTATGGGCTTGGTGGATTTTCATCTAATGGGCTTTGAAGACTAGACCTAATTTTAGAAGTTGGAGAAAAGCTATAAAGGGAAGGTCTTCTACAACTTATATCATATCTTATTCTTGGAATTTTGGAGAGCCGTTTTGTTTTACGCTTCTAGGGTTTGCTTTTGTTCATCTTTTTCTTCTTTTCAATTAATATTATTATGATGAACTCCATAGCTATGAGTAGCTAAACATCTTATTGGTTATGGGATAAAAGTTGATTTCTCAACATGCTTTTGATTCAATGAATTAGTTTTGTCTCAGTAATTTATTGTTTGTGATTCACAATTAATAGTGTTATAAGATTTGAATACTCGTTAGGTTGAGTCCGGAATCAATCCGATTTGCGTTCATCTCTAGAGCTATATTAGGGTTTTCAATACGAAAAAGTTGTTTATCCCTGATTCTAAGTAGCATAATTGTGGTTATTGCTTGTAGTGATATATCCTACTAGTCACAAGTGAATCATAACTTTTGTTAAAACGTTTAGTGCTTTTACACATTCGTTTTCATTGATGAGTCTTATTCCATAAAACTTAATGCTTTTAGGGAGTTAAATTTAATTGTGCTTTTACAATTTAGGTTGCTTTCTACGAAGAATTCACATATGCATCTTTTAATGTGGTTGTGATGAAAACAGGGAATTAACGGGTTATACTTGCGATCAAGGTATCCTAGGACTTTTAATAAATACGAGATTAAAATACCAATTCTAATCATTGATGATAATACATGTTTGTGAATGATACTATCCCGTGACCAATATCTTCTCCTTATTGATTATTCCAACTATTTGCTTTGCTTTATTTTATTTTGACTTTAGTATTTCGTTTAAACAACAAACATCCCCCCTTGGTTACCTTAGAAACTGAAAATTGCATAACAACAATTGCCTCTCTGTGGATACGAACTCTTCCTTACCTTGTGCTTCATTTAAATTTAGTGAGTAAGAAAGTGAAATTATTTTTGACGGATTGACAACCGATCAAACAAGAGGATCACAATGATGAAGATGTTGGTGAGGAAGGTCAAGAAGAAGAAGAACTAGAACAAGAACAAGAGAAAGTTGTTACATCAAGGGAGACAGGTAAGCACATTCCACATCCGGATAATGTGATACGTCCTCGCAGGGATGGTTTGCCCCATGGTCTCCCTGAAGATGGTGGAAAAGTGTTGATTAGCTACAAGGAGTCATGGGCGAAGAGAATTTACGAGACTCTGGATCACAGGGATGCAGTCCGCGTACTTAGACACCGAACCGCCGCACATTGGGATATTTTCAAAGAGGCTCCTGAGGTGGTGGCTTTAGTACAAGGCTCTGGTTTATGGCCTGCTATTTTCTATGCACAAGAGGAATTTGATGCAGTTACAAACTCAGCCTTTTGTGAGAGATTTTGTCCGGAGACTTACACATTTCATCTCCCCTTTGGCGAGATGTCAATTACTCCAGATGATGCACATAAGATTAGTGGTCTTAGAACACATGGGAAAAATGTGTACTCAGTGGTTTATGAAATGACTTGGGATGAGTTGTATGTACTTGCTGAGGAAACTCTTGGTTGGCAAAAAGACAAAACAGAATTGGAGTTTGCCTGCGCTGCTAAAAAGGTGAAGTTTGTGGATTCTAGCACTAAGAAGTTGAAGAAAATCAAGTTCACCGCTTTGAAAGAGTGCTTTGGAGACACAAAGGAGAAAATTTCAAAGGGGGAGTTGGTTATGGACGAGGTCACACTTAATCGCACTCTACCGCGTATTTGTTGTATACTTTAGGAAGTGTTATATTTCCCGATAACAGTGGGAACAAGTTTAACGATCAATACCTCCAATTTTTAAGGGATTTGAAAATCTGCCACAAGTACTCTTGGGGAACCGCGACCCTTTCTTTCCTATTTGAGCAACTTGGAACTGCGTCTAGGTTAACAAGTAGAAACATCGGAGGTTATTTCACAATGCTTCAGGTATGTTTACACATTGTAGTTCCATTTTCAAGAAAAAAATCGGCTTTCAATTTTGGTTTTGTGTATGCCGAACCTACCTTTCAAAAGGTTCGGCTTCTGTGATTTTAATTTACTAAGCCGAACTTAGTAGGTTCGACGTTAGACTGTTTTTGAATATAAGCCGAACCTGCTTCTGTTTCCCAAAGTTTACAACCTCCATGATCCAATCCAATTCTACTGATCCTAATAATTAAGTTTTTTTTTTTGTTTTTTATATTGTTGGTGTAGGTATGGATATATGACCATTTTCCGGATTTGAATTTAGCCAAGGAAGATGACAAATGGGTAGACACATTCCCTACCTCGCCAAATGGAGTTTCAAGGAAAATAAGAAGAGGAATAAAAAGGAAATCTTGATAGCTTTGAGAGAAAAGTTAGACTCTTTGACTGTTAAACAAGTTGTATTTCAACCATACAAAAAGGATGAAGAAGATGATGAAGTTGTTGAGGATGAAGATATGCCATTGGGGATGTACTATGGGCCATTGTTTTATCCCGGAAGGCTTTACAAAGTTGTTTGATCCCCGTCGAGTACTCACAATATGGATTTATCCAAACGATTCTGGTGCTAGAGGAATCAAAGTTCAAGTTGTTGCCCAAGGGTTCTAAGGGAACAAAGAGTACGGAAAGTTCATGGAATGCCGAATATGATCCCGATCCTACCATTGATTGTTGGGATAAATTGGAAGATAACAAATTAAGTTGGGTTGACTTAGAAGAGTTGCGTGATGATCCTTGTGAAGGTGACCCTAAACATATAGATTGGTATAACCAAATTTCACATCCTTTAATCATTAATAGGGAAAGTCAAGCTTTGGTAGATGGTAAGATGGGAGAGCGAACACAAAAGGAAGTCGAGCCGAAGACGAGGAAGAACACAAAGGGCATGGTTGAAGATTTTTCGAAGTCTTACCGAACTATGGTATATTGAGTGCATACTTTTAAACTTGTTTTCAATATTTTGACTATTGTTGCTTATATGTTTTAACTAAATTTTATCAGATGGCTGGGGGTAACGACGTGTTGAAGGCTATGAAGAAGAAAATTGATTGCAATGTGGATATGGCGGTGGAAGAGCAAGAATATATGTACAGCCGTTGGGATGGAGTAATCAACAAAGGTGAAGGTGCGAGTGGAAGTGGTGCTAAAAAAGGTCGTGGTGGTGGAAGACGCGGTCGTTCTCAATAGATGATTATGTTCAAATTGAAGTACACTAGGTTTTTATGGTTTGGTTTTTAAGTAATGTTTGATTTTAGCACAATTTTATTTACTTGAAGAAAACAATGTTATGTGTTTGGTTTTCAGACAATGTTTTGATGTTTAACTACAATGTTATGCTTTTATATTTAAATGAAATGCTAAGCTTTGAGTGCATTGCGATACGTAAGTTACAGTATCATGTTCGGCTTATAAATATGTAATACGTATTAGCCGAACCATAGGTAGTGGTTCCTCTATTTTCTAAGTAAAAAGTTCGGCTTATAAGTGTTTAACGCGTATAAGCCGAACCTTACACTGTGACATTCGACTGTTCTCTTATTTGTAAATTCGGCACCATGTGCCATCTTAGTTTAGAGCCGAACTATTTGCCAAGTATTTTTATATTCTAGAAACTTGTAAATTACTATACTACCCTTATGTTGATATAAAGGCAAAAAATTCTCTTTTGGGTCAAAGCATAAGGAACATCAAAAGAACCTTTTCTGTTCTTCTCCTCTTCTCCTATTCAAACCAAGTCGAGAAAAAAAATTTGATCGGTTAAAATCATATTTCATCGCCATTAAGGGAGTTGACACTGAAAAAGAAGTTGATCAAACTCTCGATTCATTTTTTTGAAAAGAATCGTAAAAAATTTGATCGTCGATTAAACACAACTATAAAATGGCTGGATCCATCGAGTGGAAAACAAAAAGCAATTGGTAGACGCTCAAATCTTCTTCTAATCCACAATTGAAGACTCAACAACCATTAGAAGGAGTTGACTTTGGGTGACCAAAGTGAAGATTGAAATTGAAAATGGTTAAAAAGAAGTTCAATCAAGTGAAGAAGAAACCCAAGAAGCTCTCCAAACAACAAAGAAATGAGGATTAGAAGGTATGTTATACAAACCCTACCATTTAATTTGTTGATTAATGAATTTTATTGTACCGTTAGACTAGGTTTAATTGGAAAAAAATCCTAGGTTTTTTTTGAAACACGGGTCCTGGGAGAAAGGTTCGGCTCATACAAAAGTATGTAATCTTTAGATGCCGAACTTTTAGCACATGTTAAAGTGGCGAGGAACAGAAATGGAACTAGAAGTATTTTGCAAATGCCTTGGCTAGTTTATTAAAGCGCCGATCTTTGAGTTTCATTGGTTCTATTGCTTCATCTCACTCTTGGCGCACGTTCCACGATACGCACGAACTTAGTTCAAGAACCTATTTTTTTTAGGATATGCCGTGTATTCTAAAGGATTATACTTATTTATGTATTTGTGCTATGTATAGGAACCAAAAGGGTAAAATGAAAAATCGGGAAGATCAACCAGATGTGGAAGAGCAACCTGAAGTGGAAGAACAACAACAACCGAGAGAAGCAAGATGCTAAACCTCGTGTTGTTGGGTTTCACATTCCTAATGATGATGATGTAATAGATCCAAGAGATGATGGTTTACCACACGGTCTTCCAAAATTTACGGTGGCAAGGTATTGATTGGTTACGAGAGAGTCTTGGGCTAAGAGGATATATGAGACTCCCGACCATTGTCGTGCGGTCGAGTTTTGAGGCATCAAAGGGCTGCACATTGGGATTTGTTTAAAGAGGTGCCCGAGGTGATTGCTATAGTGCAAGCATCTGTTTATGGCCTGCCATTAAATATGGTCATCGGGAATGTGATAGAGTGACACAGCCTCCGCCTTTGCCGAGAGATTTGCTCCTGAGACTTACACATTTCATCTCCCTTTTGGCGAGATGACAATCACTCCTGACGACGCGAATAAGATTACGGGCCTTAGTGTCACCGGCGAAAGCGTGGATGCGCGTTTTACAATATGAGTTGGGATGAGTTGTATAAGTTGGCGAAGGAAACTCTAGGTTGGCCAAAATCGATAACCGAACTAGAGTTTTGTTGTTCTGTGAAAGATGTCACTTCTACCCATGATGATAAAGGTGTAGTCATACAAGAAGTTCAAGTTGTTGAGGTTGAAAACCTATTTTGAGAAAACCAAATGGAGAGGGTTAAAGATGGAAAGTTGGTGATGACTGAGGAGTTAGTGAAACAAACCGCAATGCAGATATATGTTGTACACTCTGGAAGAGATATCTTTCCGTACACTGAACAAGGTGAGTGCTCAATATCTCCAATTTTTCAAGGATGTCCACTCGGTTAATAGTTATGCTTGGGGCACAGCGTCACTTGCCTACCTACTCAATCAACTCGCACAAGCATCTAGGTTGGCAAGTACAAACATTGGAGGCAATTTCACTATGCTTCAGGTAATAATATTCATTAAATTTGATTTTATTGGTTGTTCAGCAAAGTTCTGCTCACAACCATGCATATGTGTAAGCCGATCTTTCTGCAAGAAAGGTTCGGCAAGTTAGTTAATTTTCATTATCTCGCCGAACTTGCGGTGTGTGGGTATATGACCATTACCCGAATTTGAAATTGGCCAAGGTACATGCAAATTGGGATAAAACAACGCCAACATCGAATCGATATGATATGGAAGGCAAGAAAGAAAGAAATAAGAATGATGTGCTTATTAATCTTAGAGAGAAATTAGACTCTTTGGATGGGAGTGACGTCGTATTTGACCCATATTTGAGAGATGTTCAAGAAGATTATGTTGTTCAAGATAATTTTGTGCCGATAGGTATGTACTACTTGACCTATATTTTATCCGGTGGTTCTCAGAATATATGATCCTCATCGCGTTCTACGTCGCTTAGGATCTGTCCAAACGCTCCCAAAGAAGTATACGATAAGTTCGGGTTGTTGCCATTGGGTACCACTGGGACTAAAAGCACCACCTCTTCGTGGTGCCCCAAATATGATCCAGAACCAACCTTAGAGTACTCGGGAGAATGTTGATGCCAACAAGTTAAATATGAACCACTTGCATATTTTGGGTAACGGTCCTCCACAAGTTGAGCTGTGCTATATGGATTGGTATAATGAAATTTCACATCCGCTTATTATCAATAGATCAAGTCAAGTTGTAGCCGATGGGAGAAGGCAAAGGTTGCCAAAAAGAAGTCCAAGGCCGTTGACATTCAAAAGGCATATAAAACAATGGTAAGCGAATCTTCAATTTTTACTTGTTTAAGTGTTACTTCTTAAATATTAAAGTTCTTGTTTAAGTGACCTTTAAATGGAACCAGGTTGCGGCGGGAAAGGAGTTGTTGAGAAATTTGAAGAAAAGAATTTCTTGCAAAACTAAGATGACGGTGGAGGAGCAAGAGGATTGGTACAACCAGTGGGATGCAGTCATAAACAAAGGGAAAGGACCCAATAAACCAGGAAAAAGGCCGACGAGCAAGAGGCCACGGCAAGAAGGTGAAGGCTCAAGTCAAGCTGCTAGGGGCGGGCTAACCGGTGAAGAGGACGAGAATGTATGTCCTACAGAAAAGAGGTCGTGGTCAGTGAACTATAAGTTTGGATGTGTCGTGAAGTACACTTAGTTTGTTATATTATGTTATGAGTCGTTAAGAACACTTTCTTTGTTATGAGTTGTGAAGCAATTCTTAGTTTGTTATGTTTTGTTAAATACACTTGTTTGGTTTATTACCTTAAATCACATGTTTTAATGTAATTTTGAATGATTTTATATGTTTGGTTCGAATGTTAGGAGGTCTCGAAACAACTTAAAGGAACATGGTTCGGCCCAAATTACAATATTCGTAGTTGCCGAACCAGATTGCCTTCAACAAATTTTGGAGTACGCATTTGGTTCGGCTCATTAGACCAGCATTACACGAATAAGCCGAACCATTAAAACAACAAAGTTCGAAAATGCGCAGTTCTACTTTTAAATGGAAATATATTTATGCCGAACCCCTATTGTTTTTCAAAATTTGAAAAGTAGCCGTTGGAGATGGTTTTTCAAATTGAAAATATAGCCGTTACATAGCTCAATCCGGTCAAGAATATATATAGCGACATGTGATATCTCATTATCAAAGCACAAAATGGCAGCGTCTAGTCCTAAGTATACTCTTGAAGAAGATTTATCTCTTTGCAAACATTACGTAACTTACTATCCGAGAAGGGTGCCGAGCGACGGTAAAGGGTCTAATGAGTATGTACTACTTGGTCAGAATTCATGAAGCTTTCACCAATGAAACAGTAATCCAAACAACCGGGATAGGGCATCACTGCTTTTTTTCGAATTGAAACAATTAAAAATAAAGTTAGGGACTTCATAGCTATGATTCGGATTGTCAATCGATATCGGCTTAAAGGTGAAACAAATGATGAGATTGTTGTTCGAGCTCTAGAGGAATGGCGAAGATGGAAAGGAAAAAGTTTCAAATACCAAGATCACTACAACATCCTTAGGAAGTTTGTTATAACTCGTTTTGGTTATTAAATCCTTGTAATGGTTAGTGATTTTTTATTAAGAATTGTCTTTAGTTAGCCGAACCTTGACACTTGGGAAATACATTTTTTTTTATATGCAAGGATCGGCTCAAATATACTTTTACTGGTAGCCGAACCGTATAATATACGAAATTTTTAACAGGATCGGATTATTATTGAATATTTCGAATAAGCCGAACCTTACACTGTGTGTTGGGATACTTAGCAGCATTATAGTTCGGCACAAAGAAATCGTCACATGTAAGCCGAACCAAAACACTTGGGTAGCCAACACTTGATCGTCTCAAATATACTTTTACTTATTAGCCGAACCGTATAATGAAAGTTCTTTTTTTTTCAAATCTTTGCACCAACAAACAAGTTCAAAAACCACAAAATATATTCAATTCATGAGACGCGCTTTAGGATACATTATGTAGCATTTATAATCTCATATCAACCTAGGCATCCGACGAAAACAAAATGCAAAACGATAATATATATCCAATGGATTGAGTACTAGGGTGATCCTAACCTTACAACGTCTTCTTCGCCATCTTCAGAAACATCTTCTTCATCATCCTCAAAAACATCTTCTTCATCCTCATCATCCATTAGACACACTAGTCCGGGTGGAAGAGGTGGATGCAAACTTCTCCAAAGCTCCATCTCTGTGGCGTAATTTGCACACCAATCCATAGAGTAATTTTCTTCAAAAACAGGCCAAAAGGCTAACGGACACAATGGAGGTATTGGGCAACCGGGTCTAAGCTTAAGACCGATATAATGGCAGCCTTGAACAAATGCAATAACAAGTCTTCTATCCTTCACACTCTCATGGCAAGGTTTTGATGGCGGCGCGTAGGTGTAACTACTTCCAGCCCTCGCAAAAGAATGAACAACGCAATTGAAGGTCTCCGCGATTAAAAACCCACATATCGGCATTTGCATCCAATGGTCACTTGTGATGACGGCATCCCCATGTAAACGCTGTTCAAAACTAATGAACTCTTGTGCGACCCCATGGTCTCCGCCACCTCGCATCATTGACTTGTAGAAGTCCTTGTTTCGGCGTAGAGTTTGTAACAATCTTTGACGAATATAATTTACTTCATCCCCTTGGGAAACCGGTTGGTTACCATCTTTAAAAGGTCCTAGTTGTTCCCCGGTGACATGGAAACCACAATTTCCATCCCCTTCGACATCGTCCATGGATATAATAAACTCATGAATGGCTTCGGGTAGATTCTCCAAGTAGTTTTTGTAAATCATATTAGAAGGTCTCAAATACTTCCCCAAACTATCTCTTTTAGGACCCTTCATTTTCCCTTCCGCATATATGGTTTTTTTCTCCTTTTGCTTGGGCACCGTAGTGGTCTTTGTTGTTTCCATTTGTTGAGATGGAAACATCTTACCCTTAAGCTTTACGTCTCCTTCCAATGGTGGAGGAAATAGAGGACCAATATTCTTAACTTCTTTGTTACTTGTTTCACCTTTAACCTTGCTCGGTCGACCACGTTTCTTTGATAGCTTCACTTCATCCATCTTGTCTAACTTCTCTATTGCCTTCTTCTCTTCTTCGTACTTTGCATCATGGTACTCGACCCCGCATGTATCCCTTGTGGTAGGTGTGGGTTTTTTGGTAAGAGCATACGCTCTTGCTCTCTGCTCTTTTCGGTTTTATTTCGTGGGTGGCCTACCTTTTTGTGGCCCCTTTTCCGGTTCTAATATACCTTGTTGGGTGTGAGGATATAGGATTGGCATCATGTTGTCCCATAAGATTTGTTTTTGAGGTCGCAACATCCCACGATACATTTCGGCCAACCTTTTGCCATAAGGTGTGTCCCAAATCTCTACATCATCGTCCTCGTCGGGCATAGGATCACTACTCAATTGTTTCCAATGATGATCAATATCCTCAAAAGGTATAAGACAATCCTTGTACCGAAGTAGTTCATGCCGACACGGAAGTCCCATGCTTTCCCTCATTTTACAAACACACTCTTCTTGGGAGTTAGCATCCATTTTGTCCATCAAATCCACTTCCTTCATTATAAGTTCAATGCACAAATGAGAGACCCTATGGGTTAGTCCCCGAGCCACTTATCATCCGGGAAATCATCATGCTTCATCATTAGACTTTTTCGAATAACGTTCTAATTCTTATAACGTCACTCATGAAATAGTCTTCCATTGCGTCAAACACCGTGACGAACGTGTCCACGCACCCAAATAGATTCCTCTTCAAACGATAGTGAGCCGACTCTACCATACTTGTAGCTTGGTTGTCGAAGTGCTTGTGGTGGTTTTTAAATGCACTAACAAATCTATGTGCGTTGGTATCCAAGAATTGCTTGCGTAAATATATAATTATCTCCGGGTATTTGACGCCCCAATTCGCAATGAGCTTTGCAACATTTTCTTCAAACACTTCTTCGGATGGACCAAGTCAAAGCTTCCCAATCATTGTGGAAACATGCCCACATCCTTTCATTAGCCTCATATGCTTGCTTGAATTCTTTCTTCTTCACTTCTCGTTCTCCATCCGGTAATGTAGCAATCTTCTCTAGCTCTTTCAACTTAAGCGGTTGGATTATCCCTTGGCATTTCTTCCGAACATTATTCCATATATGAAAGGTACAAAGAAAGTTTTGCGCGTTCGGAAATACCTTCCTTATAGCAAACATCAATGCCGCCTCTGGTCGGTTACCATGACCTTTGGAAGAGCATCCTACCGGAAGATTAACTTCACTTGTTCCAATGCCCACACATAGCTTTCTTTCAACTCATCATGCAAAAAACAAAAGCAACGGTGAAAGGTGACTTGGTTGACGTATGACCAACAACGCTCATCAAGGGCATCTCATACTTATTGGTCTTGTAAGTGCAATCCAATATGAGAACTTGTGGGAAGCATAACGCCAACTTTACGCATTCCGGGATGGGCAATAAAGGTGCGCACATGGCCGAATTCATCCAATTTCTTTTGGCAAGCATATTTCTTCTTTTGCGCCAACCACAATAATTGTTGCATTACCAACCTACCTTACAAATCCTTTCTTCTCAAAGTACTTCTCGCGTTATAGATTTGTTGCAACGTAGTCTTATTATTCTTATCATCCGCCTTCAACTTGCTAAGAATTTTAGAGGGTGCCATACGTGCTCGTGTCATTTTATCTACCTCCGCATATTCATGAGCTTTGAGTCTTCCGGCTCTATAATGTCCATGAAGATCCTTTGGACGTGGGTGGTTATGGCGGCAATCCATATCTTTATTCATTGTGAAAACTCTTTCATCTATGTTCCAACTTAAGACGATCTTGAAAGGACAATTTATCTTCCTTGTTTTAGTCTTATATTTTTTCCTGGTCTTCCCAACATATGGCTTACCTTTTTTCTTCTTGCTTACTTTCTTCCCACCCCTCTCACAAACCATCTCAACCCGCTCCTTTCGGATTTGTCTACCTTTAACTAGGACGCAATTGATTTTCCAAGCATGTTGCTCAACCCATTTAACAGCTTCTTCTTTGGTTTTCCACGTCTACATATCCACAAGTACAAAACTTAAGTTTTATTAATGATTTTGCATACAACATACTTGAAAATTAATAAAAAGCATAAACTACGTTAGTTACCTACCAAGTCAGTTTGGAAGTGATCTCTAGTATCTTCATGAATGACATCAATAAAGTGTGGTTGATCCTCCATAGTTTCCATTTGAGGAACAATCTACAATAATATCGCATGTGTTTTGGGTCGCCCGGCTCACAAGTTGTACTCTATGTAAGCGATCTCGTGGTTCGCTTGTTCGTATTTGACTTATAAAGCCGAACTACTTGTCGAACATGGATTCGGCCGATTGGGCACTAATATTATAAAGGCGAACCAGAAGACTTAGAAATTTATGAAAACAAAAATAATGTTCGGCTCGATAACGTGTGTTTCTAACATTACACTCAGAACTCCTATATTTTTTTCTAAGGTTCGGCTTTTATTATCACATCACAGTTGAGCGAACCATGAAAATTATTTGGCGCGAAAATAATTGAATGACAGGTCAGGCGTATATATTTCTCAATCGAAGAAACCGAATCGTTTTATTTATTATGGTTCGGCATATATATTATTTGCCGAACCTTACTCTTTACGCTAACTAGTTGCGTAAATCATAACTTTTGGTGAAATCAAGCTACAAAACGGAAATTAAACAACTTCTACAAATACCTGTGTATTATTAGCATTGGGTTCCTCATCCATGTACTCATCTTCGGGATTTGGCTCCATAAAGGAATCATCTTGAGCTTGAGAAAAAAGTTGAGTTTGGGTAAAATCATTTTCATAATCCAACAAATAAGCCATGTCTGGATCTCCATCGTAATTGATATGTATTTTCTTAGCTTTATGTGATGAAGATTCACCTTCCTCACTCGAATTTGTATCACACATCTCTCAATAATCACAAAGAAAAAAACAATTTTCCTCCTCTCCTTCTTCTTTCCTCCTTCTTTTTCTAAAATAACTCACTAACTATCTTTAAAAAGAAAATTATTATCCTAAATTAACACTAAACTAACTACAATCATTAACAACTAATTAATCAGATTAACACTAATCTTAGAAGGGTATTTTCGCATTTTTGAAAAGAGGGGGATAAGGGCCACCCTAAAAATACTATTAGCACCCTTTTTTTTGTCTTATCTCGTATGCCCCCAAATTTTATTGTATGCCCCAAATTAGGGTTCTTTTTATTTGGGGACCATTTTTTTTTGGGACCATGGTTATATTTTTTTTAGTAAGACATTTAGAAGTAAATCTAGGTCACCCCTTATCTAGATATTTCTATTAATACCTAAATTAGCCTCCTGATTAATTTTGGGTAATGATTAATTAGTGTTAATAATAGTTAGTGTAATGATTAAGTTAAAGATAATTAGTGAGATTAAAAAATCGAGATGGGTTTTTTTAAAAAGAAGTAGAATTATTTAGAGAGTAAAGTTAGTAGAAGATGAAGAAGTAAAACATGGATTTTACCAACCACAACCTGAGGAAGAGTATTTGGGTACCTGTGTATGCTTCAAACTTAAATAATGTTGGTTGAATTGATCCAAAATTTCAAAAAATGTAAATTTTTAAGTAGATTTGGGCTTGTTCTTGTTATCTTATGTGAAGAACATGTAACCGAACACATCCGAAAGTGTAGTTCTTGCCATTTTTCCAAACACGCAGTTACCGAACTCACTCTTAATGGAGGTTTTTAGTCGTTCAAGTTAACACGCAGGTTACCGAAATTTGTTTATAGGATTTACAGAGTAATGTTCGGTTTGCCCGCAATGTTGCCGAACTTTAGGGTCTAGAAGTTCGGTTGGTTCGCAACCTATATGTAACCGAACTTCGCGTTGATTAAGATTTACCAAGCGTACAAAGTTCGGTTGTTTCGCAAACTTCATACCAACCAATATCTAACCGAACTACACACAATTAGTTAAGAGTTCTGCTTGTCAAGGTTTTTTATAACAAACCGAACATAGTGGGACAAGTTCTTGTTAAATTGAAACTCAACATAGTGATAAAAATAGCACAAAAGTTACATTGGATTTTTTTTTTTTTTTTTATTGGTAAAGTTCGGTTAGAAAATAGTTTTAGACTTCTTTATAACCAACCGAACATAGTATGCAAAGTTCGGTTAAATCAAAAATCAACATAGTGGGAAAAATAACACAATTCGGTTACATTTGATTTTTTTTGTTTTTTTTGTTTTTTTGTAATATTGGTAAAGTTCAGTTAGCAAATAGTTTTAGCCTTCTTTGCGAACCAACCGAACATGGTGGGCAAAATTCGGTTAAATCAAAAATCAACATAGTGGGAAAAATATCACAGTTCGATTACATTTGATTTTTTTTTTTTTTTTTTAATATTGGTAAAGTTCGGTTAGAAAATAGTTTTAGCCTTCTTTGCGAACCAACCGAACTCTGAGTTCGGTTAAGAAAAAAATAATTCGTGATAACCGAAGTGTTCTTGGTTTCAGAATGTTCGGTTAGCAAACTAGTTTTTCTTAAACTATTCCTAACCGAACATGCCACTGTAACTCCCATTTAAACCATATTTTGATGACTACTGCTCAAAATTTCAATCGAAAACGAATTAGAAGTAATGGGTTTATGGGAAAATACTTATGGATAGGTTTGTTTATAAAAGATTGATTAATCGATTGATGAAAATTCAATGAATCGACCAGGCTAAAAATTTGATGATTTTGATTAGATTTGTATATGATCAGGGTTAGATGATCATAAATTGATGAAGAAGAGAAGAAGAAAAATTGTAGGATAGAGGAAGAAGAAGTTGTAGATTAGTTATAATTTTAATTAGGTAAAAGGGTAAATATGTTAATGATTTAAATTAAGTTATATATATATATATATATATATAGAGGTGGTGGTGGTTGGTGGTGGTGGTAGTGGTGGGCGGCGGTGGTGGGAGGAGGTGGTGGTTATATATATATAGGTGGTTCTTATGTTAGTTTTAAATTAAATTAGGTTAAGGGTAGGTTAGTTATTTCCACATTTTAGGACACCCCTTATAACTATAGGGAAGGTGGCCTAATAAGACCATGGTCCCCAAAAAATGGTTATTTCTTTGGTACTTGATGAAATCTAGCTGGCAACTCAGAAATGGTGGCACTGTAAAGTAAAAATTGTATTGTGATCCAAAACTCTCTAAAGTAACCCAAAATCTAGACTTCTGACCAAACAATTGTCTCATAACTTTGCGTTTGTTCACGTAATCTAAATTTGGCCTCGTGACCTATATTCTTTTTTTTCTTCCGACAATTTACCATTGTGATCTAAAAGCTATCATGAAATCCAAAATAAATAAAATCTCGAGACCTTATTTGTTAAGTGGTGCAAAATTTGCTTCTGGACCTGTAATGTAACTAACTATGTAAGCCAAAGTCTGCATTATTCATGTCCCCAGATTTTCCACATGACATACAACCTCCCCCATGGTGTCCCAAAATTTAGTTAGTGATCCAAAATATGGTCTGCTAACATTGTGATCCAAAATTTTGCACGCAGCTCAAAAAATTCCCATGAACTAAATTAGTCAAGTGCAACATTGTAGTACACAAAAATTTTGAACTTGAGATAGAGAGATCGGGTGATAGTTATTTGGTGGCTTACTTGATCGGGTTTTCAAAAGTAGCCTTCTACAACTGTCAAAGCGCCAACACATATATCTTCTGAATTTCAGAAGTTCGTTTGACCCCAATCAATGTTTTGGCCAAGCTAAAAGAGATTGCAATGGCATGAGGCGTTTCAATAGATTGCAATGACTGATATTTCTGTTGGTATGAGGCGTTTCAATAGATTCATTGCCGATCACGATTTAATAGATTTACCCTTGAATGGAGCTACCTTTACTTGGAATAACAATAATCAGCTGAATAACATCAAAAGCGACTGAGCAAGCGCTTGGGAAGAGAAGTTCCGTCAACTATTCAAATTGCTCTTGCTCCGATCACTGCTTAGGCTTTAATTCGTGAAGGTATTAGAGGAGGACCAAGTCCTTTTCATTTGTGAAATTTACCGCTTAACCATCCAAATTTTCTTTCTCTTGTTGCAATTGTGGTGGAATTCCTTTGTCTTTACAGGTTCTGCAGGTTATGTCTTTGCTAAGAAGATTCAAATGTTGAAATTTAAACTCAAGACCTGGAGCAAGATTGAATTTGGGGATATTGACAGGAAGCTAGAAGATTTGGAAGAGGAATTTATGCAATTGGATATGGAGGAGGAAGCTAATGGTGGTTTGAGTGCAGAACAATGGGACAAAAGAGTTTTGGCTCAGCAGGAATATTGTAGCACTATTGGTTTGGTGGCTGATAAATGGAGGGCCAGAAGTAGGGTGGATTTTAGGAATGAGATTCACTCTTCTTATGACCTTCCTTCCTCGATAAAGTCTTTGCTGGATACTTGGCGGGCTAAGGATTTGTCGAAGTCGCAGAGAAGAAGTTATGGGAAATGATACCGCTATGATAGTTTGGTCCATTTGGTTGGAAAGAAATGCTAGAGTCTTCTCGGACAAGAAAATGGAGCTTCACTTCGGTTATTGCCAAAGCTAAATACTTTTTTTTTCATGGGCTTTATGCTTTGTTGAATTCCAGCAGGTTTCTTTTGATTCTGTTATCAACAACTGGGGATTGATGTATTTTCAACCTCCTTAGGTGTAGCTGCCTTTTAGTTTGCTTTCTCTTCTTTCCTTTCTTCTTCTCTTGTATTGTTTTTTTTTTTTTTTTTTTCTGGCTCTTTCGTGTATTCTTCTTGGGTGGTACAATTTTTTTGTACTCCCTTTTTTTGATCAATGGAAATTTTAGCTTTACTGATCAAAAAAAAATAAAAGAGATTGCAATGAGTGAAAAGTAGAAAGCCTCAAGTGCAAGTCTATTATTCTTTGCCATTTTCGCTAGACAATGCGCAGCTTCATTGTAAGTCCTACCGGCAACAACCCCATTCCTCAGAGGAAATTATTTTGCTCTAGCACTGCTAGATCAAATATTGTCTAGCAGCACAATAGACAAGCATTTGGCATATCATAACACCAGTTAACCCATGGTTTAACTACAGTGGGTCTAGATCCCCTATCCCCTCATCTATGTGCCATCGTGTCCCTCGTATTAGATCTTGACATGTGTCGCAAATTTGATTTTCCTTTTTTTGATAAAGATCTAATTAATATGTGAAAAAAATAAAGAAAAAATATGCATACTTTCCTTTTATATTTTCAAACCAAAACCCGAACCTACAACTGTAATTCATACTGAATAATCATCAACATTGTTAAGGTACGATAGTATACACGGTTGTCAATAAATATTTGGATTTGCATCTTACACCCATCTTAAACATAAAGCTATCCAACATCATACAGTTTATGAATCATAAATTTGTAGATGGGAAGCAAAATCAACAGATCATAGTAATCAATTTACTTGTATATAAGTATTTAGTTCGATTAATTTGTTTTAGTTTCACCATGACAAAGAGTTGTTTAAGATTAATGTTCAGCTGATAGATCATCTTAACCTACTAAATATTAATCGTAAAAACTCGTTTTTATACCTGTTGTGATTGTATTTTGTTTAGTAGTCTAGTAGAAGATCAATAGATCATCTTAACCTATTAAATTAGTTTTTAAGAATTTTGATGGAGAAACTCTTCCGATGAAAAATGAGATATGGTTTCCTTTTCATATGGTAATGGCTTCTACCCATAAAAAGAAAATATTTTATAATTTATTCTCTTTCCTTAATTAACTAGATTCGTTTAACTGTCCGTATATGGTAAGAAAATTTAGCCAACCTAAGATCATCTTATTGGAGGGATACGGGCGCATACCAAGAGGGGGGACAGGGGATCCGGAGCCAACTACAGTTGTGCAGTTATCTAAAAAGCCTTTGAACTTCCGAAGATGAAGATTCTCATTGAATAATTGAAACCAAAAATATCGATTTTGATCAAGAATCGGTGATGATCAATACCCAACTGAAATCAAAGGACAAAAAAAGTAATATGTCGATATATCCCCAAGAACCTAATCAGATAGCTAGTTTCTCATGAACTTTTAATTTGGTTCGATAGAAAATTAAAATCAATACGTGATGGCTTTACAAAAATCGTTCTTCCGTAAGTATTAAAACCCCTTAAATCCCAACTCTGGCAGCCCAATTTTTCCCACCATCAATAAAAAATTGATTAGAAAACAACAACTAAACTATAATTCTTTGCTTTCAATTTTAACACCCGGCCTAAAAAACCAACAAGACCCTCTCTTTGAATTTCCATGAATGTTTTCAAACTCAGAACCAAATTGGTTAGCATTAGAATCTACTACGATAATTTCATAGATTTGTTTTAAAAGTGAGTATGTAATTAAATTACTAAACCTACCAAACAAACCAAGTAGCTTTTCAGCATATTGAATACCATGAACAAAGGTTTAATCAAACCAGAGTAGCTGTACGTACTTGATTTCAATTTTTGACGTTAATGGGTTGAGAAGAACGAAAGAAATGAGCGAGTTGTTAGAGGAATAAACTGAAATCGGAAAAGGGAAATCGCTTACCAGTAAAGGAAAGAAGTCGTAGGCATAGTTGGGTTTTTAACTACCATGGTTTAACCATGGGTTAGAATGAGGTCATACAATGCCAAGTGTTCGGCGTTGGCGCTGCTAGATCAATAACGATCTAGCAGTGCTAGATCAAAATTGTTTCCTCTGAGAACTCTTACACCCCTTGAAAATATTTTCAACTTCATTTGCCTCTTTGTAATTAACATCACGGCAACGATCAGAAAGTTTATGTCGGTCAGCAAGTTCGAGACCAGATTTAATTCCCAACAACACTTTGATAAAAAAAAAAAAAAAAGGATTTTCCTTTTGATGAGTCCTTGGCTGAAGCAATGATTGGTTCCATATCCTTACCGGCAGGACTCAGGACTCAGGAAATGGATGGAGCCACTCTAGAGCCATTTTTCCTATTTGGTATAATTTCAGTGTTCAATATCAGGAACACTTGCCGGCATCCTCACCTCAATTCGGAAATTCGAATATCTGACCTCATGTACTAGAAGTATTTTCTGGATTTTTTTTCAACGTCCTGATATTTAAGATTTGTTACACGAAAAACCCGTTTATCATAATGTTGCCCCATCTTTACCTTTTTTTTTATGTTAAGTGTTTGTTGTATTTACGGGCCCAAATGAAGAATAGTTTGAAGGTATGTTTTTAGTGATACTTTCATTTGTGTGTCATTTGAACTTGCGCGTGACATAAATTTAGCCTTGTCACCCAAAATTTGTACATAGACCTATATTCATTTTTTTTTTTTTTTGAAAATTTACACTGGTGATCCAAAAGCTATCTTGAAATCCAAAAATAATTTGTTAAGTGACGCAAAATTTACTTTGGGATTTAAAACCTGTAATGTTAGCCAAAATCTTTCATTATTCATGTCCCCAAAATTTGCCACCTGAACGTGTCCCAAAATTTAGTTAGTGGTCCAAAATTTGGCTTGTTAACATTGCGATCCAAAATTTGCACGCAGCCAAAATACTCCCAAGCAACATTCTCGTATACAAATTCTGAGCTTGAGATAGAGAGTTCAGGTGATAGTTTATTTGGTGGATTATGGCGGCAATAGGTTGTTGTTTCGGGTTTTCAAATCTGGCTTTGCAAACTAGCCTTCCATAACTACCAAAGCACCACCACATAGATCTTCTGGATTTCAGAAAGTTTGGCTTAGCCAAGATAAAAGAGATTGAAATGAGTGAATGAAGTGCAAAGCCTCGAGGGTATTTGATAAGCCAATCTGCATGTGCGAAAGGGCATTCTGAGAAGATATGGCACAATTCCTAATCCGAACAGGAAGTCATATGTATAACCCCTATAAAATAATAGCGTCGGGAACGACAAAATTTATCAATTTATCGCGATATTAAATAACCACATAAATTATTAATTTATGTATTAATTAATAATTTATTAATTTATCAATATCTTATTTAATTTAAAGAAAAAATAATCAACAAAATGAACCAATACACCGATTAATTATGCATATTATTAGATGCTAATTTTTAGTGGAAGCTAGTGAAACCTAAATTCATGGATGATATCGTGTCAGAGAATCCAGGTGAAGCTTTAGATAATGAACGCACTAGAGAATTGCAAAATTTATTCAATGAGAATTCTTTTAAACTACCCTCAAGAGAATATCATTTTAGATTTGTTAACTGACGAAGAAATAATTGAGAGTGTCGTGGGAAAAGACGAAAATGATGATGTGGAAGTCGAGAAGCTATTAAAGCTGTGAAGATATTGTTTATTTTGTATCAGGAAACGACAAATCCAAAACTCTTATAATATTGAGAAAGATACTAGATGAATTCGTTCAAATTCAATGTGACATCAATTTTAAGAAAAATCAAGTCACAGCTGAATCATTCTTTACCAAATTCGCATAAATGTAAAACTAATTTTACAGAAGTTTGACAGTTATTAATTTATATGTTGGAAGGGACCTATAGAAAGCTCAATTTTTATTTATTTATAAATTTAGTGAATTATTAATCTAACACGTTCGCCCCGACTTGGGATAAACAAAATTTATAATTTATCGTGATCATTAACTTATCGTGGACCATTAATTTATAGGGGTTCTACTGTACATGTGCATTTTCAGTAGGTGTATCATTCGCCACTAGATTTTGTGCCCGTGCTACGCCCGGGCGGACCCGAAAACCATCTACCATAAATTTTTTTTACTTTTAACCATATTTTTGGTTTGGTGTGATGTGACTTCGCCTCGCCCCCTCGTGCATTTATGTTTGGTGTTGAGGGGCTTCGCCACGCCCCTTGGTTTAGGATTTTGATTAGGTGTGGCTCGGCTTCCTCGCGCCTGCTTCCAATGCATGCTTAGGATTTTTGATTTGGTGTGGCTCGTTTCTTGCCTCGCTCCCAATGCATGTTTGGCTCGGCTTCTCCTCGCCCGTCCCAATGCATGCTATGGCTGGCCGCCGCCCGTCCCATTGCACCGCTTAGAATATTTTTTTTGGTAAGTCCCACGTTGCATGCTTAGGATTTTTATTTGGTGTGGCTCGCTACGCCTCGTCCCCGCGCTAGGATTTTTGATTTGGTGTCACAGACTTAAAAGAATGAATAAGAGCTTGGTATTCCCTTTAAGTCCCTAGATGATTTGTTGATATAAAATATGCATTCACGTAATTTATATCATCCTTTGATAAAGTAGTATGACTTATGTTTCTTTTACTGCATAAAAAAACAAAGTTTAGTGAATATGAGGACGTTCTCATAATATTATCGGATGATCATAAGCTTGCTTTGTTTGATCTTTTTTGCAACTCTAATTTACACCTAAATCCACCCAAATCACCAAGTTTGAGCCCATTAATCAATCCAAGGGATATCCTGGTTCATTACAAGCCTTTAAAAATTTTCTAGTAACAACGTCATTGTTAGACGATGGAATAGTCCAGATGAAACCATCATATACGTTTTGAACGATACTGTAATGTAGAGGTATACTTGATGTCCTACTCCAGTAGATGGCGTTGGCCGCTAGATATACTTCTCTCGACTAAGCTACTCTCAGTTCAATACAATCACGTCTCAAACATCTATCTCCTCATAAATTTGTTTAAATAACGACTTAAGATGTCACATCTGAAAACCCAAAACATTTTTGTCTCACCAAGACTATCCAACATTATGTACCTCAAACAACTCCATGACTAAGAGTTCAATAATCCAGACATGCATGTTCCGTCACGGCTAATTAGTATAGAACAAAAAAAAGTAATCCAACGCCTTTAAAACTCCCAAATCATCCAATTATGAGATCCCAATCAAGTATTCAAAGACCCATTAGAAGTGCAAAAATAATATTCTCCCGGGTACGTGACTATAAGTACTGAACTATGTGATTTCATAAACAACAATAAAAATAAGAAAATGTTAAAACAACACCATACAGATGGCCAAAGAATATTAACGTATGGATCACATAATTAATGGCAACAAATTCACCAGTTTGAGGACTAAAACACTGCAAAGCACGAAAATATCATTATAAGTTGATAAATCACGGCAGCTTTTTATTTTGTAACTGATCAAGCCCCGTTGTTAACATGAATTTCCAAAACATTGTATACATGGTTGCAAAACTTGTCTTCAAATATGCAGTAAATAGCAATGCCAATTTGTGAATATATGCCTGAAAAATCATAACAAACATAGAGTTTGGAACCTGAAATAAAAGCAATCATAAGAAGCCATCAATTTTAATAGTTCCCTTCCATTCACTAATAAGTCTCAAGAAAATAACTTACATCTGGGAGAAGTGCAGGTCCTTAAAAGTTAGTCTTCGGATATTTATTTAAATCAAGACTTTTCCCTTTTCATTATTTGAAGCAGTCATGGATTAGAGATCAAGAAACCCTATATAAAAAAAAATCAAAAAGGAAATAAACCATCATTTACAAAATAAGTGTTTGCTCTAAGAAATTAGAACTCGTGATGAAAAATAGTACCTGATGAAACCTAAGGTGCTAGATATATGCGTCTCATTTCCTTAACTTCTCATAACAGTCATGAATTTAGTCTAGCTCTTAAATAGTTCTCCAGATAAAAATAGTACCTGATGAAAAGAATCTAATTATTGACGTTGGTGCTTACTGTTTCTCCAGAGAATCCAATTGCTGGCAATCCTTGGTCCTGCAAATGTTTAGCACTGGTGGAGGATGGGAAAATCTCAGGCTTACCCAATTAACCATTTTCTTTCTTTACAACCTCCTCTAGCTGATGAGTTTCTTTGCAGTCAGTTCCAATATCATCTGTAAAATTAGACCATAGAATTCTCATTGCACACTCCAGAAAAAAACAATAAAATCTTGAAAAAGAGTTTGTCGGATTATGAAAGTTATACCTTCAATACGTGTTCTTTCAAATCTATGCTATCCTGATTATCCCACAACGATGATTCTCTTTGCTACTTCATGTACATATGAGGAAGAACAGATTTTCAGAACCAAAGTGACTCAAAACCATGTTCCTTATGTACTTATGCATGGACTCATGTAATGCCAGTAAACCTCATTCATGGATTAGTCTAGAAGCGTGAAATCTTAATTTGACTTCCCATATCTAGCATAAAAGATCATGAACCTTTTAGGTTGGATGCTCACAAATTAAACAAACATGAGAAGGATCAGTTTCACCATGTTAACCCGCCACATTGATTTTTTCCAACCCAGGACATTAATGACTACAATCTACTGTATAGTTGTTCAATTAGGTCTTATGAGTTATAAGTGTAACCGGCTGAATCGTATATATTAAATACGGTGTAACACCTACCATTATCTCGTTCATATGACACTCTTTTAATAACTCAATCTGACTCATACCGTAACCACAATCTGGGAAAAATCTAAGGTTTCTTAAATCATTTTCCTAAACAGCTAAAGTTGCTCTAATTATGTACAAAATGCAGGCCATATGCTGCTAAATCTGAACACCTATAGGGTATTAAGCACATGAATTAATGATAATTTGCAGAATTATCAACTGGTGTTCATCCTCATATTTTAAAGCATTTTGTACCTTAAGTACAAACTCACCAGAATAACCCCGTTAAATAGATAATCATCTTAATGCAACAAAATTAGTTCGTAATTGAAAAACTCCACGCTTACAAAATCAAAATACATTTAAGTACAACCTTCACGTCAGTTTTACGCTTCAGCAATTACAAAAAAAATAAAGATATCCTATAGTAAATTAGGGTTTCGGGATAAGGAGAAAAGAGATCAAAATCAAAATCAATTTTAAGTCTGTGAATCTGTAAATAGATATCAAAATCAATTTTGATCAAAACACATGATAAAAATAAACATTTCCATCAAATGATAAATATGAAGATTCACCAAAAATCATATAATCCCATACTTAAGATTTCAAAAAAGAAGTAAACCCTAATTAATATATGTGAATTACCTGAGCCAAGCTGTTACGTATATGTGCCTTACTTCTTCGATCATGTTAATCAATAACACAATGAGGAATCAAGATAAAATAAATCGAAGATAAATCGAAGGAGAACAGGGAAGGAAAGAGGCGAGAGATGGAGGGCGGCAGAGAAGAATGTTTTAGGTTTTGTTCGAAGGTTTTTCTTTTTTTTTTTTATTATCTCGATTTTTTTTCTTAGATTTTGTTTTAATTTTTCTTGGATAAATCTTAATCGCCAAGTGTCCTCTCATAAGCGATTGTAAATACTCTTCTCTAAGCGAATGGTGACGCTCACCATTCAACGTGACTTAGGTTTTTAAAGGATTAAGATTAATTGCCGCAATAATAATTACCTTAAACAATCAGTCCCTTTAATGGCTATCTTCGTTTTAGGAAAACTGATATTTTCATTTTTCATTTTTTACTAAAAATAGGAAAAATTTGATAAGTGAATTTATATATGCCTAATTTTAGATACTACCTCCGTTTTAGGGTATTTCCATTTTTCATTTTTACCTAAAAATACGGTAATGATTTGTGACTCCCACTTTTTCTACTCCCACTGCTCCCAATGTTAGGTGTAATACACGTAAGTTTCATTCTTCACTTAGCAAAAAAAATTCGATTAATCTATGTCAGCCTTTTGTGTAAAACAAATATTTTTCCTCCTTATCTTTTCTCATCAATTTGGAAACCCTAAAAAACAACATCTCATCTTTTTCTCATCAATTTGATTGAAAATCACCATTTTACAACTAAAATTTTGACTTCCATGATCTCCAATTTAACACTCTATAAACCTGGTTTTTCTTGATAAATCTTTTCGCTTCATCAAACCTAAGTTCCATGGTTTATCATCCCTTGATTATTTCAAATCTTTAAAGTAGCTTTTTATTCTCTCTACACGAAGTAAACTTTAGCTGAATCCCTATATATATATATATATATCGATCAAATAATGAAGATGAATTAACCAGGAACTTAAAACTTCACAAGAATATGAATTGTGATCTTTATATCCATCAAAGCCCTTTTTCTAGATCAAAAATTTGTATAGTAATGGTGAAAGTGCCGGTAAGTAATCAAAAGCTAAAAATTGAATTAAGATAGTTGACTTCCTAGTTCCTATCAAAGATGTTCTCGAATGAGCAACATGATTTGATTTAAGAGTAGTAGAAGTTACAGAAGTTGAATCCACGCCATCGATGGGTTAAATGATTTTTCCATCACAAAAATTGAGATAGTTAATAGAAAATTAACTAATGAACTTCCGAATCCATAATAATTAGCCTAAGTCTTCAAATCTTGTAAATCGAAACGTTTTCTTTTGATGGTAGATTTTCTTTATCTTAACAAGAGAAACACAATCACGATACATTTCGTTCACTTCCATATTTAAACAGTGACGTGGAAATATAGCTTCTTAGGATTTTTTATGGAAAAACCCACGTGTATGACATCTAATATTGGGAGCAATTGGAGTACAGCAGTTGGAGTAGAGAAAGTGGGATTCTTCAATGTTTTAATCCTTTTTTGTACCCAACAAATCTCAAATTTAGGTAAAGCATAGGTATTAAACGGATTGATCTTTCATCCCCAAAAAGAATAAAATCATGAATAATATGATTATCATGAATAAGACTCATTAAATGGTTGTGTACTACTCATGATTCCTTGATCGCTTGATAATTAAGAAAACAAAAAAAATCAATTTTCAATTGTACCTCATATATACAATCTTATTCTTCATATTAAGAAAACAATAATCGTATAAGGATTATGAAGAAAACTAAAAAAAATAGGGTATAGAAAAAAAATCTTTAACACTCAGTGGTTAAAGCGACATGCGTAATAACATATTGTGAAAAGGGAAGGAGATAGAAAATAGGGAGAAGAGGTAGACAGAATTCTCATTAGCGATTGGAGGTAGGCATAACACAAACCAAAACTTTACTTATTTTATTTGGATGTTCTTTAATTAAATCCATGTTTATACTATTTTATCATTTCGTTGATATATGGTGGTCTTGATTGAAGTTTATGGTTAGTAATGGTTTTGGTCCCTGTTTTATGAGCATGGTTATGATCGTGGCTACGATTCATGGGAAGCGACTCTAAAAAATTTGGCCCGCTACGAACATGATTTGGGCTACGGTCCATGGGCATGTCGTCCCCTATTTATCTTTTGATGTGTATGAATTACCCATAGGAGTTGATGGTTTCTCCCTAAAACAACATGGGTTTCATTAGGAGTTCATGGTTGCCTCCTATTTGATTGGTAAACTCACGGGGCTCCCTTGGAGGATTTTTGTGTTTATTATGAACTGGCTCCCCAAAGTGTGAGCATGCTTTCAGATGGAAAGCAATGTTTTAATGACTTGTACAAACTAATCGTAAGGATTGGTTTAATGGTTTTTACCATGTTTTAAATCAAGAATTGTTTGATGAACTACGATCGCTCTTGATCATTTTAGGTATTTAGAGGCAAACATGGCATGTTCAAAGACGTGGGGTTACATCATAATATATGGAGTTGCTCATAAATTGGCTATGATTTTGTGTGCTTATATTTGATGGGACTTCATTTAAGTTTGTTGATTCAAGGTTTGGTTAATCATGGTGTAATAATAAAATTGATTTGATGCTACGAAGGACCGCTATACATATGGTTACATCAGACTTGTGTTTACTTAATGTCTTGTGTTCAATTCCTCCCACCCAACAAAGACTTTGCCGATGTCATTGTTGTACAATGGTAAAGTCATTGGGTGATGATATCATTGACCCGAGTTCAGAATCCCGCTAGCACCAAATTCTCTTTACCGATCAAAAAAAAAAAAAAAAGTTTTAATGCCTCAATCAATTGTTACACTTAATTATCTTTTAAGATGTTTAAAGTTGAAAAGTCTTCTTCTTTTCTCTCTCACTTCTCGTATACACTTGAAAAACTCATCAACTTCTTTTCTTCTTCCTTTGCTCAGATCTAGTCCTTTAAGGGCTAGATCTGATCAAAGATTTCTTATCTTTAGTTATTTTTTGTTGTTTTCAATAATTCCTTCGCTATTAGAGCGATTTTCATCTTCGCTATTTGGGCGATTTAATCTACACTTTTATAGTGTTTTTTTCTACGGATTTGTTCGTATTTGGTTTTCTTTGATATAAGTACATCAAATGATTTGGCACGGTGAAGATCAATTTTTCTTCATCGTAAAAATAAATCTAGGTTCGGGTTAGTCGCCCACATGAATATTTTTTGGGCATATCACTCCTCCGTCATAGGAGCATCTCTTTTCGAAAAAAAAATCTATCAAAATGGTCGATTTATAATTTTGAAGACCATTCTTCTACAATTTCGGTGGTACAAGATTCGGGTGCTATTTGATAGATCGCTCTTTCTCTTCGCGATTTATTTACGTTTTGTATCTTTCTTTGTCTTTGTTTCATGTTATGATGTACTTTTTTTTCTTCAGAACCGTTATGTAAACATTTCTTGTGGAATGAAATACTTATGGTTTGATGATAAACAAAAAAAAGATTGTAGATATTTTTTAGTCCTTCACATGTTTTGGTATAATTATTTTTGTAATAATTATAAAACACCTTCATTAATATTGAACACGCAATTGGGGGATATAGAAACTAATTGGGGGATATGAATTACTTCCCAACCCATGGTGTGTGTGCTAGACTTTCGGGCGAAAATACTAAAACACCCTTCCCTCAAAATAAAATCAAAAAACTTAAAATCAAAAAACAAAATCATATACCCCATTTCCATCTCCACTTCTTATTAATCTTTTTAGGGTTAAAACTTTGAAACCCAAATGTTCCCATTCTCTTTAAATTCTAATTTTCCCCATTTCCTTTCAAATTCTCTTCTCCTTCTCTCGCCGGAAGTGATGAAGAACATGTCGGAAATGATAAAGAACATGCCGGAAATGATGAAGACCACGCCTGAAGTGATGAAGATCATGCCGGAAGTGATGAAGAAAATGTCGGAAATGATGAAGGACACGCCGGAATTGATGAAGACCATGCCGGAATTGATGAAATTCAATGTCGGAACTAAATTCCTGCATGCTCGATATAAATCTATTAATGCCGGTAGTCAATTGAAAAAAAAATCAATTTTCTCAATACTTTTCATCATGTGCCGCATAGAAATTTAGGATGAAGACCACACGGAAGTGAGTTCCTAAGATAGTTATTTAGGATGAAGACCACGCCGGAAGTGATGAAGAACATGTCTGAAAATGATGAAGACCATGCCTATGATGAAATTCAATGCTTAACTAAATGCCGACATGCTCGATATAAATCTATCAATGTTTGGTAGTTAAGAAAAATAAAAATCAATTTTCTCGATACTTTTCATCATGTTCCAAAGATAGAAATTTCAGCAAAAACCATGCCTAAGTAGTTCTCGCATGCTCGAAAATCGATAACTGTAGAGGTAGATCGATTAAAACCCGGAAAAATAGGTTTTGAAGATCAAAATCAAAATTTTTGTAACGAGACAAAGTCTCATTGGGGCTACCCCCCCCCTGGATAGTGGCAAACAATTTATGAAAATTTCAAAGAAATGCCGACATGGTTTTTGGTCAATGAATACCATGCCGACACCAAGCTTTTCCACTCGCAACAATGGTGGATTCAAAGAAAAAATTCAAATTTTCAACCCCAGTTAGCGAATTTCTCTCATCACAATCATCTTTCATTTTCAAAAAAATAATTCCACCTCAAAATACCATTTTCCCTCCTTCTACTCTCAACTAACCCACACAAATTCAAATAAGAATAAATACACACTAATTTATCCCCCAAATACTTAACATTTTACTAATTATAATTAATCAATAATCCTGATTAGTAGGGGCTAGATTAGGAATTAAAAATAATTACATAGGGGGTCACCCAGAATTGCTATTGGGACACCGTTTTTGTCATGTAGCTATATCCCCCAATTAATTCCCATATCCCCCAATTACTTATTCTTAATATTTGGTAAAAACTCTAGAATTCTATGGGTTGCATGTGTATTGTCTAAGGTGATTATTGCACATTGTGCAATTAAATTTGGTATAAATTCACTTATCAAATTTGGCTTATTTTTAGGAAAAATGATTTGTGACTCCCACTTTCTCTACTCCAACTGCTCCCAATATTAGGTGTCATACACGTGGGTTTTTCCATAAAAAATCCTAAGAAGCTATATTTCCACGTCACGGTTGAAATATGGAAGTGAGCGAAATGTATCGTGATTGTGTTTCTCTTGTTAAGATAAAGAAAATCTACCATCAAAAGAAAACGTTTCTGATTTACAAGATTTGAAGACTTAGGCTAATTATTATGGATTCAGAAGTTCATTAGTTAATTTTGTATTAACTGTCTCAATTTTTGTGATGGAAAAATCATTTAACCCATCGATGGCGGGGATTCAACTTCCGTAACTTCTACTACTCTTAAATCAAATCATGTTGCTCATTGGAGAACATCTTTGATAGGAACTAGGAAGTCAACTATCTTAATTCAATTTTTAGCTTTTGATTACTTACCAACACTTTCACCATTACTATACAAATTTTTGATCTAGAAAAAGGGCTTTGATGGATATAAAGATCACAATTGATATTCTTGTGAAGTTTTAAGTTCCTGGTTAATTCATGTTCATTATTTGATCGATAAAAATAAAAAAAATATAAATAGGGATTTAGCTAAAGTTTACTTCGTGTAGAGAGAAAAAAAAGCTACTTTAAAGATTTGAAATAATCAAGGGATGATAAACCATGGAACTTAGGTTTGATGAAGCGAAAATATTTATCAAGAAAAACTAGGTTTATAGAGTGTTAAATTGGAGATCATGGAAGTCAAAATTTTAGTTTTAAAACGGTGATTTTAAATCGACAGATGTTGTTTTAGGGTTTCCAAATTGATGAGAAAAGATAAGGGAGGAAAAATATTTGTTTTACACAAAAGGCTGACATAGATTAATCGATTTTCTTTTGCTAAGTGAAGAATGAAACTTACGTGTATGACACCTAATATTGGGAGCAGTGGGAGTAGAAAAATTGGGAGTCACAAATCATTACCGTTTTTAAATATATTTTACTACCTCCGTTCCTAATTAATAGGTTGGTTTTGTTTTTAGAGAAAATCACGGAAATTAAGAGAACTAATCATTGAAAGTGGTCCTCATGACACTTGTCAATAAAAGAAGTGAAGTGAAATGGTCCCCATGACACTTGTCAACAAAAGAAGTTAAGTGAAATGGTCCACATGACACTTGTCATCAAAAGAAGTTAAGAGAAAAGTGGTCCCAGAAAACTAAAGTAACATTTGATTTTCCCAATTAGGAAATCAGCCTAGTTTTTTGAAACATCCATTTATAGAAACCACCAGCCTATTATTTAGGAACGGAGGGAGTAGTTTTTTGGTCTTGGTTATAATTGATCTAATGGCATATAGGTCTAAGGATGCTTACTCATTTTCTTTGAGTGAATGAAATTCAAATATGGGTAGGCATGGGATACTTATCATGCCTAGTGCATGTAAGCACATGCATGAGTTAACCAATATTAAAACCAAGACAAGTTTTAATTTCTAAAAGGATTGAAATCAAAACAAGTTTTTAATTTTAAAGGGATCATTTAGAACAAGATTTTATTCCTACTGTTTATATTAAAATAAAAACAAGGTTTTAATTCCTTAAATGGTTTTATGTTTAATGAGGGACGTTACCAAATACAATTTATGTTAAATTCATTTTCACTACCTATAAAAGCAAAGAGATTTTTTCATTCCAAAAGTGTGTCTAGAAGAAGCTATTATCCTTCTTCTTTTCGTCTTTCTCCCTTTGTGTGGTTTTTATATTCCTAAGCTTTGTTGTTGAGTTCGTAAGTGGGCAAGTTCTGTAGTGCTTATAGTACTTGCAACGGGAAGTTTTATCCTGGATACGACTTTACCACAGGGTATTAGCACCACTCGTTTTTTAGGCGTACCGGTGAACTATCGTGTTAAGGACAGCTTGATGATCAAGTGACTCTGTCCTGAGTGTGTTGTTAAATATTAGAGTGTTTATTTAATTTTCATAAATTTAATTTTAACATCATTTTTCAGTATTTCATTGTTGCAGTTCCAACAAGTAATGTTAACAGTAGCAGAACATGAGAAATTTGGATGTGAATAGTTTAAGTTGGGTAACGACAAAATCATATAATTCATTATCGAATACGATATGAACTTTGATTCTTTTCGGGATGCATAGGAAGCTGGTTTTCAGTCAAGCACGTATCATAAGGTTGTTAATTTCATTTTAAAATAGATGGGTACGGTACATTTGTCCCACGCAATTTTACATGTTGCATTCCAAATGACAGTTGCAGTAGACAAAACATATGTTTTTTTATGGAAAACAAAATTATATTAAGACTAAACGATATTGAACAATAAAGTTACAATTTCATTTTTAGTAAAAACATTTGAGATTATGCTCTCTTTGTTGACTTTCTGGTGAATGTGTCTTGTCTTGTGTTGAAATCTTCTAATCCTCGCTTCTTTGGATATTGAGTTCGCCATTTGTATTATGATCTCTAATTATGTATCCGATCTTTGCCTCGAGGCAATCTTTTGCAGACTTTGCATAATATCTTCGAAAATATTCCCAGTAACCCAAGAAGTAATCTCACTAGAAAAATTGATATAGTCAACCAATAATTTGCAGTCTGAGACAATTGTAACACTTGAGAGGATTTTCTTCTAACCATTTTAGAGCTCTTAGTAACGCCTTTGCTTCGCATGAACGGTCAGAAAGCCTTCTCGACCTGACGTATAGGTGCATGATAGTTTCTTGGTATGTTGAATAAAGGATGTATGCGTACCCCATCGTTAAATCCTCTTTTTTTTAAAGGAGGCGTCAACAAATAATCTGAATCGAAATCCGACCAAGATAGTCTATTAATTGTATTTCCTATTTTAGAAACATACCCGTCTATTGAGCTTGCCTCTTTTATAAAATCCTTGATTTTTTCAATCAAATTTTATGGGGCCTGGGTTTGTTTTTGAAAACTACTCACATCTCGTATTTCCATATGAACCAAGTTATAATGGCAATCTGATAGGTGTAGAATACACCGTATTTAATATCTAGTATTTATGCTTTCTTTGCGAGTTTTCTTGTAAATTATGTATCTTATGTTTACTTTTGAGTTTATTAGGTGCAATGGAGTCACGTGGAGCAAAAAGAAGTGGAAATGGCTACAAAAGTGAAGTCACAAGTGAAGAAGGGCCAAAGACCCAGTGGAACTCATTCAAATACAATATTTCTACTTTTCATTGTGTAGAGGACGCAGAAGATGAAGACAATGGCGAAAGAACTGAGTCATTGAGCTCGTATGAAGAAGTTATGGGCAAAAGAAGAACTTCGGAATGGTACACACTGGTCATTTCATCTCGGCTAATACTAATGGGAGCCCAGCCACATGTTAAGGGGTAGCCAGATTTTGGTTAAAAGGAAGTGCTATTGAGAGCCTATCTAAGGATAAGGGGTAACCATGAGAGATTCGCTAAAGGCAGTTATTGTTCGTTAAGGGCACCTCCTCCTTTATAACATTAGGTCGAGACTACACCCGATCATAAACTTGAGTCTTAGTTAGCAAATGAGCCGCAAAGAGTGGTTCACGCCCGTAGGTTCATTCATGGCTAGTTGAGATACGATCGAGAAATTGAGAAAATTGTAATCGAAATCAGAGAGGAGGTGAAACCGTGAGGTCGAGATAGGTTGAATCAATTTCTCGGTACTTCCACCAGAGATGGGTTTGATGTCAAGTTTCGATTTGATGAAGATTAAATGGGTTTTCGATTTGAATCTGAGATTTGAAAGATGGTTTTTGCTCAAATTGAGTTTTAACCCCAAATCTGTTAGAGAATGAGGTGATTTCACCGGTTCGATGTTCTTGATGAAGATTGAGGTTAGGGTTCTTTTGGTGGTTGTTTACGAGGAAGTGTGTTGGTGTTTCTACATATTTTGGGGTTTCTCGCTTGATGTTGTTAACAAGAAGGAGATAGTGGTGTTTGAAGTGATGGTTCAGATGGCTAGGATGGCCGCTCTTGCAAAGATTTCAGTCAAGGATGTGACAGGGTGCAAGATATTGCAGGAATAGACTGGCTGGCCTGAACTGTAGATAAAATGGTGATGCTTCAGTCTCAGATGGTATTGATAACAAGAAAGTAATGATAAATTGAAGCTCTTGAGGCTGGTGCTGGCAAAAAATGGAGTTGAAGGTGATGGTGTTTTGTAGCATTTGAGATTACAAGGGCTGAGATTCTGCTGGAGTTGCAATATTCTTGGAGGAGTTACAGGTGCAGTTACGGCTCAAATGGAGGTGTGTGTGTGCTGTGTATTGCAGTGCAGGTGATGATAAGTTTGCAAGATGAAGTTACATGTGCTGGGAGAAGTGAACTGTGGTGCTGAGGGGTTGCTTGCTGGTGAAACTGAGGCAGTGTTACAATGGCAGCTGTGACGTTGGTTGTGAAGCTAATGGGTTTGATTGTGGCAATAAGCCGAGGAAGAGAAGAGAAGCAGCTCAGGCTGGTAATGGTAATGAAATTGATGCTTTGTGCTGGTGGTTTTGCAGGAGAATGAGAATGGTGCTTGTGGATGTGACTGAGATTGCAGGTGGCCTAAGGAGTTGAGTAATGAGCTGGTAATTGTGTTGGTATTGCAGTTGCAGCTTAGCTAGAGGGTCCGGAGTCAATGCGCGGTGCAGGCGATGGCTGGGAAGTTGGAGTGATATTTGGAGCAGAGTCGCAACTATTGAGCTGATTCATGAGTTCTGGGATGGATGAAATGGAGAATGAGGGTCTGGTAGCATGAGGCCTAGAAGAGAATGGTACAAGTTATTGTTGGCTGGGATGTATGAATGCTATGCAAGAAGGTCAGGGAATGGAATGAATGAAGTTGCACTGAGGTGATAACTTGAGGTGATGGAGTTCAAACTGGCTACTTGAATGAGCCAAGTTGCGACTTAAGTTGGAGATAGTGGACTAGATTATGCGAGATGGCAACAGAGCTGATGGGTTTGAGCAGGTTGTGAAAGAAGCTGAAGGCATTGATGAAGATGGACTGAGATAGTGATGGCAAGGTTTGTATGGAAGGATTTGAAGAGCAACGAAAGACAGCAACAAGAATAAGGAGTTTGTGCAAGATTTTGTTGTTGGGTTGTATTGTGTTGCAGCAGAGAGTGATTTGGAGATGGTTGAGCTGAAGGTTACAGGGCAGGATATTACAAACAGATGGTGCAACACAGGGCCATCATGGCTGGATTTTCCCAGCTGAAGCACAATGATTGTGATGTACAAGTTCAGGCTGTGCAATGGGTTCAGTTCATTCAACTCTGACTCAGGTCTGACTAGAAGATGCTGACTCTAACTTGACTCAGCTGACTCGGCATAACTCGGTGCTTGACCCGAGTTCACTCAGCTGACTTTCCTGGTTGACCGAGTTGGATCGTTTGACTGGTGACCTGGTTGACTTTGGCCACCCGAGATGATGCGACGACTTTTCCTTAGTCAAGTTCCGATCACAATACCGGTTTTCCTAATTGACATATTTTTTGGGCATATTTTCTACATGGGTTTTCTCACACATGGGCTTGGAGGACTTCTATCTAGTGGACTTTTGAAGAATAGACCTAATTTGGGAAACAAGAGAGCTATTTAAAGGAAAGACTTTCACAACTAGGAGAGATTTTTATATATTATATCTTTTATCATATCTTTTTTCCTCTACTTTGTTTTCTAGGGTTTAGAAACCATGAAGTCTTTTCTCTTCCTTCTTGTTATGAACTCCATGAATATGATCTAGAGTTTTCTTTTGGTTATGAATTAGTTGGATTTCAAAACATGAATTTTTGTGCAATAAATTAGTTTTCTCTCATATTATCGTTTATGATTCACAATTAATATTGTTGCATGATTTGAATGCTTGTTTAGCCGAGTCGCGAATCGATTGAGTTTGCTTTCATCTTTATTGCTAGATTAGGGTTATTATACGCAAAAGTGATAATTCCTGATTGCAAGTAGCATAAATAAGATTATAGTTTGTAGTGATATATTCTTATGATCTTATGTGAACCATAACCTTTGTTAAATCGGATTAGTGCTTTTACACGTTCGATTGCTTTGATTGGCCTGATTTCATAGAACCTAGTGCATCTAGGGAATTAAACTTGATTAGTGCTTTTACACGTTAGGTTGTTCCTTTAGGTAGAATTCATATTCGCATATTTTAATGTTTTTGTTGATGACAAGAGGAGATTAGCGGGATATTCTTGCGATCAAGGTATTCTAGGGCCTTTGATAAAAGTTGAGATTAAAATATCAATTCTAGTTATTGTGTTGAAAACATGTTTGTGATTGAAGACGAAATCCATGACCAATACTTTCACATCCTTGATTTGCGTGTTTATTTTTTATTGTTTGCTTTTATTTAGTTTATTATTTAAAAATCACAAATCCCATGTGTTACTTATAAGATACCGAAACAATTTGACAACCTAGATCTCTCTGTGGGAACAATCCTTTCTTGCCCTTGCTTCATTATATATTTTGAGTAGTAAGAAAGTGTAATTTATATTTGTGTCGGCTGACAACCGATCACAATCTTTTCTTTGAATTGCATAAATTTTGGATGTGTTATCTAAATTTTTATCCAGTCTTCGATCGAAGTTGTATAAATTTGGGTATTTGCTACATCAAGGGAGCACCCGAACCAAATGACCCTTGCAAAGGGGCAGTTTATGAATAGATGATGTTCTGTTTCCACCTCCTGGTTGTTGCACATGGGAAAATTCGGTAAAATCTCCGAATTGTGGGCAGCAAGTCTACTTTTTGTAGGTAAAGCCTTTTGAATTAATTAACTTCCATATAAATAATCTGATTCTTGGGAATTTGAAGTTTCCACAGGGATTTCCAAGGGAAATCCTTTGTGTTTTCATTTTCCTGTCCTTGAATGATTAGGAAATTATATATATTTTTTGCCGAAAAAAACCCCTGAATCATGATGTTTCCATCTAACTTTGTCGGATTGATTCACGTTAGGATGAATCGTCAGAACCTTTTCCTTAACTTCAGGTGTGAAGAGGTTCGTGACTAGCTCATTATTCCACTTTCCTTCTGTGTTTAAAAGTTCTTTGACCTTTCGTGGTAAAGGTTCTTCTTTATCTATTGGTCGAGCTATGATTTTTTTTCATTGGGTATCTAATTATCCTCCCAAATCTTCACCTGATCTCCACCTTTTACTTGCCAAGTATAGTTTCCTTTGATGATATTTAGACCTTTTTGTATGATTGTCCAAATCCAAGATAGCTCGTAATTTCTAGTCGGTTCCATGAGATTGCAATTATAGAAGTACTTTGCTTCTAGGAGTTTTACCCATAATTGGTATTTTTCGCTTATTAATCTACTGGCTAGCTTTGATAAAAGTGCTATATTGAATTTGTGTGGATTCTTGATACCCACCCTCCTTGGGATTTGGATCTCGCATATATTTTTCACGCCCTTATATATCCACCTTTCTTTTTTGAGTCATATTTTTTTCACCAAAAATCTCTTTGTATTCTATCTAGTTTATCCAGAGTTTCTTTGGGAAGAGATAACATTTGTATTTGGTAAGTGGGATAGGCTTGTAGAGTAGCTTGAATTAAAACTGTTCTTCCCGCTTGAGATAACAATTTTGCCTTCCAACCCTGAAGAGTGTTATAATACCTTTGCAAGAGCGGTTCAAATTTTTCCTTTCTATTTTTGTCGAAAAAAAGGGGGGGTTCCAAGATATCTATTTTTTTTCGTCATCTGGGAAACTTTTAGGATTTTTGCTATTATTTTCCCATGCTTGGGATGAATTTTCGGACTGAAATAAATTCCCGATTTTTGTAGACAAAACATATGTACCTAGTCGAGAATCTAGATGCGACGAATCCTAAACAATGTTAAGAATTAAGATGGCCCTGTAAATAAGCAGTAAGATTATATAGTTTCTTTAATCGAAAAACAAAATTATAAAAAATAAATAAGTTATTATAAATTGATGACAAAATTATCATTAAACACTCCATATCAGTAAAAGATACGGAAACACTCATAACAGTTGATTGCTTGGATAATTTAGGCTATATATACACAGTTGATTTACATTGCTAAGAGCATATCTAATGGAGTATGAGTATTTATCATATGTTGGGACCTATAAAAAAGGTATTTAATAACATAGAATCCAAATAAAAATCTTGTTTTGATAAGCATCTCCAGTGGTAGTTGTATCCATATCTATTTTGATATACTTGTCGCTTATTTATAGAAAAAATAATTCACAAAATCTAAAAAATTAATTAAAATAATAACAAATTGATGACGTGGGTATGGAAGGAAGTCTCCAAAGCCCATACTCTCCTCCAAACTCAAACTTCCACGTCATATTAAATTTTGATTATCCAACCACCACTGTAGAGGTTTTTTTTGTTGAGAATTTCTAAAATCATAGGTGGCATCAATATTTTTAAAACCCATACTCCATTGAAAATGCTCTAAGACAGGAAAATACTTTATCTCTAGTTAATATGTAGAAAGAATGTTGACATGCTAAATCCTAATTAGGAAAGAAGTTCGTGTTCTGATCGTTAAAATATTTTCTCAATAAGTGCGTGTTGATATTCAAATATTTGATTGATATATTCTTTCTTAAAAAACTTTGATACAATATTGAAGTATTTTCGGTATTTGATTGACCTGTTGTGTGGTAGTCCGTGTGTTGCAACAACCGGCTCTTTATTAACGTGTTGTGCACACTCCTTAAAGGAGTATGCACAAAACAAAAAGAATTATATTGGTTGGTTTAAGCCACCGTTAAGAATTCATTCAATTAATTTTTTTTTTTTTTTTTTAGTTTAATTAAAAGAGGGAGGATCCACTCACATAGCTATATTCACATTGTCTCACAATTTTCCAATATTTTTCCTAATAAAACCTAAACCGCAATGAATTTGAAGTTAATATTACGGGATATGTTCCTCTTACAAATCTATACATACACATCGAAAATGAGCACGTTCCGAAATAGAAAACCTCACTATTTATCGATCTTAATTTCAAAGGTTGAAAATTCATTAATTTTCAACGGCTAATTTCCAACATAGTAGATGGTGGTACTATATATTCATTTTTAATAGGAATTTAGTTTTTTATAAGAGGAAGATATCACTCAAATATTAGTTTCGAAACGGTTACAGTTCAAATTTTATTAGGAAAACTTTTTGGGAAAAGTATGAGATAGTGTGAATGAATATAGCCATGTAAGGGGATCCTCCCTAAATCTAAAATAGGTATTATCATATATTTTATCTTAAAACATCAAGTATTCCATTCTAGGCTAGAATTACAATTCATGTGACAGACATAAAAAAAAAACTTATTGTCTTTCATTCTTGCTCGTTTTTCGATTTTCTTTTAGGTTTCCGCTTTGAGGATCTTTTCGTGATGCTAAATCATCATTGTCAAATCTAATTTTATTATCTATGATATTCTCTTTTTCTACGGTAGTGGTAAAAACAACAATTTAACAAATTTTAGGTTCTACGTTTCTATTGCAGATATGAAGATATTTATTAACTTAATTCTATACTCTTCTTTGGAAATAATGATTTTTCAAAGCCTTATTCCTTAACATTTTCATAGTGTTTGATTAAACTCTAAAGTTTGAGTGTTTTAATTCAAAATGAATTAAGGGGTCAAAATTCTAATGATGTTAGACGTTGGATCTCAGTGAAGTTTTCAATGCAAGGTTTAACAGAATCATTCAAAGATCTTATTTATCATTTTTGAAGTTAAACTCTGTTTTGAAATTTGATAGTGAGTTTCAAGAAATATCTGAATTGCCGGTTTTCAATTTTGATATCACTGGAGAACCAACAGGTGGCTTGATGATCCTCATACTCTCTCTCATACTTGAAGACATTAAATATATTTTATTTTCTTTTGAGAGTTGGTCTTGTATGCACACAAATAGAGTAGTTAATAAGTGTGGGATGAACTGGAAAAGTATGCCCGTAAAGAAGGTATCTCTAGCACATGGTTTAGAGTTCCTCCAACCTTCTTGTTAAACTTTATTCATCACGATAGTGCTTAATAAATATAAATTTTGTTTACATCAAAAACACAAAAAAAGGTTGTCATGCTTCCTTCCTTGGAGAAGGTAAGGGTTCGAACTCAGGACCTTGTAATTGCTAGCAGTATTTAGAGGACACAACTAACCACTGTGCTAACTCATCAAAAATAAAATAAAAATTAATTGCATATTTTAATTTCAGATTGTAGTTGAAACAAAATAAAATATAAACAAATTGAATAGATTATTAACAGTTGGTTAGACGAACCAATAGGATTTATTTGTTTTGTGCACACTCTTTAAAGGAGTGTGCACAAAATTGGACTCGAGCCTTTACATATTAATACATGAAGATTTTATAATAGTATAATATGATACGAATATTAATACATGAAGATTTTGTTTTCTCATATAGTGATGAATATATTGAAGTCCTCGTAATGTGTCCATCACATTCATTTTGGATCAAAATTGGGGAGAACATTTTTTCTTCTTCTTTTAACAACTACTTACATTTCACTATTACTAAATTTAGTCATCGCGCTGAACTCAAAAAAAGGGATTGAGTATAAAGTTGATTCACAGAGATTCTAAAGAATCACCTTTATATTCAGGTGACCAGTTAACGCCGGACGAAAGGCTTCAAAGGCTCGTCGAACAATCAAAAGCTCAAGCATGTTACATCAAGTCAAAAATATTGCTCCAAAGCAATGCAACACGCTCAATGAATCCTGATGTTGTACGGTTACCTATAGTTTACGAACCCAAAATGTTTTACATCGCAAAGGTTGGTTTAGGTACGTTTCCAGGTAGACGACAACCATTCAATAATTACTATTTGATGGTTGATTCAGGTAGTGATGAGTGGGTTCAATGCGAAGGTGCCATTAAAGCTTTAAATCAAGATATGCCACTTTATCCTTGGAATTTGTCAACTATACATCATTATGTTCCTTGTAATACACATCCTCATTGTGTGGAAGAAAACTGCAATTCTAATGGTCAATGCACTTATAAAATAGACTACGCGAGTGGATCATCATCATCTCGGTATCTTTGTTGTATAAAAATTCACTCTAGGTTCCGATAACGGTGGATTTGAAAATATCGAATTACGCATGGGTTGTGGTTTCCGTCAAGAGAACTTTGAAAATTTTACTGGTAATAATCATTTACATGGCAAGCCAGATCTTATTGCATGAATACTCGGGTTAGGATCCGGAAAATGGCCTTTTATAAATCTATTAGGTGTTCTTGGACAAGGTAAATTTTCGTACTGCTTCGTGATTTTCAATCCGAATATCGAGGGGTCGGATACATATTTAAGGTTTGGTGCAGATGCTATAATTGGAGGCCCGGGTCAAGAAATACGTACAACTCTCATTATTGTGCCTACGTTTAATTTTTCGTGCTATTACTTAGGTCTAGAAGTTATTAGTGTGGGTAACAAAAGAGTAGGATTTCCTAGTGGTACTTTCGAGCTTAAAAGTGAAGATGAAGGCGGGGACATCATAGATTCTGGTACTCTAATATCTATTATGTATGAATATCATTTTGACGTAGTTGCAGATTTGGTGAAGGAACATTTTAAATCGCTCGAAGTTGAATATATTGGTCCCCAACAAAGTTTTGATGTTTGTTTCCATATAAGTGAAAACTTTGATATTGTTAATTATCCTTCCATAACACTTCATTTTCAACAGGCTGACTATGTTATTCCAGATTATAGAGCTAATTTTGTAATAATCGGTGAAAATACTTGTTTAGGCATTTTCAGAGGGGAGAGTAATTCACCGGCTTTTATTTTGGGAGATATTTAGCAAGCTAATAAAAGGATTTTGTATAATGTTATGGATAATTCACTTTCATTTGCTACGGAGTATTGCAACTGAGATTCATGAAGAGACAATGCCTTTATCTAGCAAATCTGGCAAGAGTAAATTCATTTTATCCGAAATTCAATAAATTATATCTTTTGAAGTATGTTTTTCTTTTTAATTACGTAAAATATATATGTTGTTAATCCTTTCACTAGTTAGATAGAGACAAACTACCATTTAGTCTATTCTAGACTGATGTTGGTCTCCCTTTAGGAGCAATATCTTTGTATTATTTTTATTTTCATGGGTAATTTGACATGAAATCTGGGGTAAGGAAAGACATTGCTTATATCTTGATAACGCGTTTTCTTGATTACAGAACGTACAATAAGAACTCTTATAATATGCTACCTACTTCTGTGATGTTGTGGCTATTTTAGTTATACCTCAACTAAGCATTCAAACTGAAGATGCTTTATCACTCACTATTAAAAAGTTATAGATGACTTTTTGTAAAGTAGGGATGTGAGGGAAATATTAGAAATGAGTAGTACTTGCTGGTTCATTTCTATATATGTTTATCTTTTACAAGGAAGTTACGAGGTTTAGCCACTATTTTCCGTCATAATTATCTTTCAGTTGAATATAACCTAGTAACCAAGAACTGTGAAACACTAGGAAGCTTTCCTGCCTTTGCAGATCAAGAACTTTAGGATTTCTCAGAATAAATAGGAGCGAGGTATAACACATGCTTAACAAGAACCGAAGTGTTCTTAATTTAATACCATGTCTCATTGGTTACTCATCTTATACCATGTTCTTAATCTACGTACTTTTCATCAGCTAAGTTTTAGTTGCAGCCTTGCAGAGGCTTATATGAAATTATGCTCATCTAGTTGTGCAAAAGAACTGAAATATTCTTATATCTCGAGTCTCTTAGAATACAAAGATAGTCAAGGTAATACAGAGAAACCATGACAGATACTGTAGATCTCCATGAACGAGGTATTGATCTCAGTTTAAGAGATAGATATAACATGTTTTATTAATTGATGTATACGAATGCTTCCCCATTTGGAGAAAAAAATAATGCATATATGTGGAATGAAAACCAAAATTGTAATAGATTATACTGAATTATTTTCACGACTTTTTGCAACATCATGAAGATTTTGATCATCTTCAGGGACTTAACATTACGAAGCATTGTCATGCTATCAATCTTTCGTTCTTCACAGATGATTGTTAGTTATTCTTTCAAGCAACTTATTCTCATATGAGGCATCTTCGATACCTACTTCATATCTTTGGGAAAGATTCTGGTTAAGTGATTAACATGCAGAAATCTACTTATATATATATATATATATATATATACTATTATAAAGAAAAGATGCATTTTTGGTAGGAGACCCCCTATATATATTACTAAGTTTCCCTCATTAAAATTAACAAGCTCTATTATGGAGTATCATGTAAGAGGGAGGATCCTTTCACACTTTTGTTCTCACACTATCTCACACGTTGGACGTTATTTTTGTGAATAAGAACTAAACCACAACGTATTTGAAGCTAATATCCTGGGGTTATTTTACTCTTACCAAGTTCTACATGCCTACCAAAAATGAGCACATTCTGAAATATAAAACCTCACAATATCTCGATCTTAATTTCAATGGCTAAAAATCAGTTGATTTTCAACGGCTCATTTCCAAAATAATATATGGTGGTGTTATACATATCGGGATACGCTCATTTCGGTAGGAAAGTCGAGCTTTGTAAGAGGAACATATCCCCAAAATATTAGCTTCAAATCCGTTACGGTTTGATTTATATTCGCAAAAATCACGTCCAACATGTGAGAATAAAAGTGTGAGGGGATCCCTCCTCATCATGTAATTTCATTAAAACTAAAAGGTAAAAATGTATATTAGATAACATGGGATTAAAAAGCCATTACATATTTACGGAAATGTCATTGTTTTAAAAAAAGATAATTAATAGGGGGGAAGCCACTTTTACTAAAGGGAAAGATAATTTAGGGATGGATTAAATAAAAAAATTTCCCAAACAATAATCATTTTTAGTAGGAATCTTGTTATACCCGCGGTAAAATATACTAAAGCACAGTCAGTTTAAAACTGCATCAACACTCAAGTAATGCTTACAAAAGAGAGAGAGTAGGTGGATTCTCTTTCAAGAACTACGAGATTTTTATTGAAGCTAATATACTCACAAGTGTAGCTTGGACTGAATTAATGTAATACCCGTTATCCTAAATAGGCGTTCATACGTAGCTATATCAAAATTAAGCGTGTATATCCCCCTCTGAATTAGTGGGAGCATAAAGTCTATCGATACTATTTTTGGAAATATATAAGTTAGATTGGGAAAGATATATATAGCTTGCGTTGCACTTAGGGTTTGGAGTTTTCTCTTTTTAAAGCATAAAAATGAAATCACCAAAGGAGGAGTTTTCGTTGAAACCTAAGTTACTTGCAAGAGAGGACTTGGAGAAGAAGAAAGTTTGATTTAGATGCTAAAGCTTGGTTTTGATAAAGGGATCATATCGCAGCAAATCGGTAGGTTTTCTAACTCTTATGCTCTTTATCGTATGTTCTAACGAATCTGAAAGAGTTCTCGTGGAACTGTTTTCCCCTTTGGAGAGAAAGAAGGAGGAGGATTTTGGGTTAAAGGTTTTATTGCTTTTGTTTCAAAGTAACGATACTTGAAGATGATACTTTGTATAGGGAAGAAGAAGGACTGACAAATACCCTTTATTGTGTGTTTACATTATGTACTAAAATGATTAATCATCATTCTATCGATATTTAAATCTGCATTGTAGTTCCGCTCATATGGTTGAGCTGGTAATTTAGGATTAGCTATTCCTAGGGTATACGCATACAGATTCTTGTTCACATATAGGTATGCTCTAGTATTCTTGTTCAATTAGGCCCGACTAGTAGTCTACTCCGTGATCATAGTAAATGATGTACTTTTTGTGCGATCTATGGATACCAGTAGTTAATCCACATGTGATGCCTTGGATGTAACTCTCGGCACTCAAGAAATATTGGTGCTATTTTATTTATTTTGTGGGTGGGATAAGCCTGCAGTAGTAGGGCATGTGCAATAAAAATGGATTAGGCATTACTTTGATTACTGGGTGTTAAGTGCTATCACTTAGACTTGGATACGGGAGATTGATAGATTAATTAAACTTCTCGGGAAGGTTAGTGGAGTTAGTTATTTGTAGTTTGATCGGATACCACCGACAAATGTGTGTGTGGTGTTTTAGTTCTCCCATGCCCTGTTGTGATCGTATGTTTAATCGTGTACGAGGGCAGTCGACAAAACAATGCTATGCAAAAATGAATTGTGTTTTTAGTTGTCAAGCTTGCCATGCCCTAGCTGGTTTGATTCCCATGGCATATTACGGCGATGACCGAGGGTCGTCTAATGAAAGATATGGATCTATTATCTTTATTTGGGATCGACAACATTTAATTCCTCCTACGCACGGTAAAAGAATTATTTGGACTACTTAAGGGATGTTTCGGTTCGTATTATAGTCAGAGCAAGGAGTAAAGAGAGGGGAAATCGATAGTTCCTTGCCATTTAGATTAGTTGGGGGAAGTCTTAATTTGTCTTGTTTTAAACAACGAGTTTTCTTTTATTGAGTATTTAAACCTTGAGTTGTGGGCAATACTACATTTTCTTCAAAAATGATTAATTAGCTCGTCGATTGACTTTCATTTTGTATATTTTTCTACAACAAATTTTTGGGCTTGTTAGATTATCTATAAAGATTATATGGGTGCGAAAGCCTACTGTTTTAGTTGGGGTCTGACCCAACTTACTATTTTTTTCAGGAAACTGTGACCGTGTAACAACCTAGCTGGTAAACTGCGTTTCTGTTTCGAAAAGCTGCAAGGTGTTCAATTAGTTAAATGTCTTATTATTTTTCTTTTAAGACCAGAGTTTCATTCCTTTTAACTGAATTCTTAATTTTATTTTGGGGACCGACCTGCGCGTTGGGAATTAATTTCATCTTAAAGATTTTTTTTATTTTAACTTTACAACCATTATCAGTTTTATTAAATAAAAATTCATTTATTTATGGATTGTTATCAATGTGCTCCATACAATAGCCCAATCTCCATTTGTTGGCTTGACGGTTTGAGTGTGTAAAGTGGTCCATGAGTATGCCACACTTGGGATTTTAGGGCGGCCGACCTAGAATTCGTAGTGGGGATGTTACAAAATGGTATCAGAGCATGGTAACATAAATCTTTGGGAGCGAGTGTCGGGTCTTGTTTGATCACGTAGGCACAATTTTAGGAGCACATTGATTGTTATGCCTAGTTAGGAATTGTTTGCTAATTGTTTCTTTATATTTATTTCTCTTAATTTTGACTTTACAAATGATGTATATTTTCTAACTCTTATACCCGTTATGGTTGGAGTTAATGAGACTACTTCTATATGTACCAGTTTTTCAGTTTCAGTGTTTAACATATTAAGTTAGTGGATGTAAATGGATAGCTTTTGAAGGACGGGATTTGAGTAGTAGTTTAAGAAGTCATTCGTGCAAAGGTTGTTTTATCTCGTTATGCGCACGTTCGTTGATTGTCACTATATAGGGTGATAACATGAGTGTATAGTTGACGTTGAAACTGCATTTGATAAGAGTTGCTTGTTTGTTTTTCGTTTGTTTGTTTGTTTTTCGTCACCCGCAGTTGGCTCGATTCCCGCTTGCTTGTTTGTTTTTCGTTACCCGCAAAACTCCCCCATAAATTGGCGATGACCGAGGGGTCGCTTAAAAGATATGGCTCTATTATCTTGGAATGGGATCGACAACACTTAGCTTCCCGGCATACGGTAGGGGAGTTTTGTGGACTACAGAAGGGATGATATGGCAACGTTATGTGAAAGTGTATAGTATCATTTGAATGTTTGATTATTTTTGCTAGCCTGTAGTTGGCTCGACTTCCACAATTTATTTTGGCGATGACCGCGGGGTCGCCTAAAAGATATGGTTTTATTATCTTGGAATGGGGTCGACAACATTTAGTCCTTCTACGCATCGGTAGGAGGACTAAGTGGGCTACTTGAGGGCTAATGCATTAATAACACACGAGAGTTGTTTGTGTTTCTATGTGGTTGGCTCTAATTCTATAAGTTATCAATATGATGACCGACGGGTCGCATATATGTTGCTATGCATGGGGACTTGCGATGACCAAGGGGTCGCATTTATATTGCTTAGCAAGTTGAAAACTTTCGAATATCGATGCAAACATTTGGTACGCTAACACTCGGTTAGATAACCACTTGGACCACAATGAGCACCATTTGAACCTTATTTTGGTAAATCAGACCGATTACGAGGACGTAATCCTTTTTTCGTAGTAGGGGAGATTGTAATACCCGTTATCCTAAATAGGCGTTCATACGTAGCTATATCAAAATTGAGCGTGTATATCCCCCTCTGAATTAGTGGGAGCATAAAGTCTATCGATACTATTTTTGGAAATATATAAGTTAGATTGGGAAAGATATATATAGCTTGCGTTGCACTCAGGTTTGGAGTTTTCTCTTTTTAAAGCATAAAAATGAAATCAGCCGCGAGAGGAGTTTTCGTTGAAACCTAAGTTACTTGCAAGAGAGGACTTGGAGAAGAAGAAAGTTTGATTTAGATGCTAAAGCTTGGTTTTGATAAAGGGATCATATCACAGAGAAATCGGTAGGTTTTCTAACTCTTATGCTCTTTATCGTATGTTCTAACGAATACGAAAGAGTTCTCGTGGAACTGTTTTCCCTTTGGAGAGAAAGAAGGAGGAGGATTTTGGGTTAAGGGTTTTATTGCTTCTGTTTCAAAGTAACAATACTTGAAGGTGATATTGTATAGGGAAGAAGAAGGACTGATAAATACCCTTTATTGCAGCTTTTGTGTATGTTATGTACTAAAATGATTAATCATCATTCTATCGATATTTAAATCGCATTGTAGTTCCGCTCATATGGTTGAGTGGTAATTTAGGATTAGCTATTCCTAGGGTATACGCATCTGATTCTTGTTCACATATAGGTATGCTCTAGTATTCTTGTTCAATTAGGCCCGACTAGTAGTCTACTCCGTGATCATAGTAAATGATGTACTTTTTTGTGCGATCTATAGATACCAGTAGTTAATCCACATGTGATGCCTTGGATGTAACTCTCGGCACTCAAGAAATATTGGTGCTATTTTATTTATTTTGTGGGTGGGATAAGCCTGCAGTAGTAGGGCATGTGCAATAAAAATGGATTAGGCATTACTTTGATTATCTTTGTGGGTGTTAAGTGCTATCACTTAGACTTGGATACGGGAGATTGATAGATTAATTAAACTTCTGGAAGGTTAGTGGAGTTGGTTATTTGTAGTTTGATCGGATACCACTGACAAATGTGTGTGTGGTGTTTTAGTTCTCCCATGCCCTGTTGTGATCGTATGTTTAATCGTATGCGAGGGCGTCGACAAAACAATGCTATGCAAAAATGAATTGTGCTTTTAGTTGTCGTTTCGTTGCCCTAGCTGGTTTGATTCCCATGGCGTATTACGGCGATGACCGAGGGGTCGTCTAATGAAAGATATGGATCTATTATCTTTATTTGGGATCGACAACATTTAATTCCTCCAGGCAAAAAAGTATAAAAGAATTATTTGGACTACTTAAGGGATGTTTAGGTTCGTATTATAGTCGAGCAAGGAGTAAAGAGAGGGAAGTCGATAGTTCCTTGCCATTTAGATTAGTTGGGGGAAGTCTTAATTTGTCTTGTTTTAAACAACGAGTTTTCTTTTATTGAGTATTTAAACCTTGAGTTGTGGGCAATACTACATTTTCTTCAAAAAAATGATTAATTAGCTCGTCGATTGACTTTCATTTTGTATATTTTTCTACAACAAATTTTTGGGCTTGTTAGATTATCTATAAAGATTATATGGGTGCGAAAGCCTCTTTTGTTTTAGTTGGGGTCCACCCAACTTACTATTTTTTTTCAGAAATCGTGACCGTGTAACAACCTAGGTAAGTAAACTGCGTTTCTGTTTGAAAGTCATAAGGTGTTCAATTAGTTAAATGTCTTATTATTTTTCTTTTAAGACCAGAGTTTCATTCCTTTTAACTGAATTCTTAATTTTATTTTGGGGACCGACCTGCACGTCGGGAATTAATTTCATCTTAAAGATTTTTTTATTTTAACTTTACAACCATTATCAGTTTTATTAAATAAAAATTCATTTATTTATGGATTGTTATCAATGTGCTCCATACAATAGCCTAATCTCCATTTGTTGGCTTGACGGTTTGAGTGTGTAAAGTGGTCCATGAGTATGCCACACTTGGGATTTTAGGGCGGCCGACCTAGAATTCGAAGTGGGGATGTTACAATTAAACTACTTTACGAGATTTTTATTGAAGCTAATATACTCACAAGTGTAGCTTGGACTGAATTAAACTACTTTCCCACAACTGAATGAAACGATTCGTAATAAATGAAGTGAAATCTCAAGATTAATCCATTACATGGTCCACTAGAAAAGCAAGGGTCGTATATATAGAGGAGTAACTTACAAGGACTCGCCCCTGTTAAACAACAAACTTGGAACTCACTATTATAACGACAGTGTTGAATCCACTAGTATACAAGGCTTGAGTAACACCCAACCTTCCCAATTCTAATTTCATAGAGACTCTTCGACAAACGCCATAGTAATGCCGCAACTCTGAAACGATGTGTAATGTCATTTTTGACCATGTACACCTAATTTCCACCTTAGTTACCACTAGTTTATGTTATCAATTGGATTTTCTTCATCCTAAAGAGCGCAACATGCAACACATACGACCCTCAAGGGTAGCTTTCCGATATGATTATATGTAGTTTTTGATGGTGATATGTTGGGGGAGTTTTTTTAAATCCACCCCCGAATTCAAACTTTCCTCTCTAATAAAAGTGGCTTTTTCCTTAACAATTATCTAAAAAAATATCAAAAAATTTAAGAACTTAAATTTTTCAAATATTTGGGTAGCTCTTTGAATTAAATTAAAGAGTACAAATAACAAAAAAAAAATGCCTGGAAATAGTAGAAGAGACAAAGAAGAAAGGGAAACGGTATAACATCTCATTAGTTGATCCAACCTGTTACATAGTGTAGTTGTCCTTTATATACAACCAAAGGTAAAACCCTAACTATCTTGTTGGACCGCACACTTATGGGCCGTAGGCCCTACAACACTCCCCCTTGTGTGGTCAAATAGAACTTCATATGCAGTGCTTCACCTTTAGTGTTTCGAATGTAGTTCTTCAAATGTCGTCCTATCCTAGAAGACTTGTGCGGAAATCAATTGCCTTATTAAAACTTTGACATGGAACAACCCAGTGGGACAAAACCTTGGTACAACTATTCACATGTAGTACTTCACATGTTATCTCGTACTTTACATGTAGTTCATTACATGCAATACGATCTTCAAAGACCGACGAGTCTAAGTCAATTGTCTCGCTAAAACTTCGCCAGGAAAACCCATAGGGACAAAACCTGAACTAAAGAAAAGGAGTACAATATTAAGCAAACTTAGACCATAGTTGGACTTTAATATGTTGCCTCATTAAAACCTTGACAAGGAAAACCAGTGGGATAAGACCTTGACGAAGGGAAAAGAGTACAACGTGACAGATGCAAGTAAAGGTGATCTGTTGCAGATGATCACTTTGCTCCGTTGAAGTTGACTAGTTGCTTCATAACTCTTAAGGCAGAAAATCCTTATGGGAAAGACAATAGCCTTAGCTTGGAAATTACATTCCCAGTGTTTGTTGTTGTCTCATTAAAAACCTTGCCGAGTAACAAAACCCTGTGGGAAAAAACAACCTCGGTGAAGGAAAATAGTTCAGCACACCATTAGATACTCCCCCTGATGCCAGACAATTTTCATTAGTCTAATGTAGTCGAAAGAAGTTTATCACACTTTACTTTGGTGACTTGAATGTTTATATGACCTTGTTGTTGATTTTGGAAGTTACGTTGCTTAATGACTATCGCGTTTCATTTCTTTGATTCGGATATTTTCAAAGAATATCAACATGATCTTTATGTCTTCAACGTTCAACATACTTGATGATTTTAGTGTTGTCTCGCTAAAAACCTTGTCGAGTAACAAAACCCTTTGGGAAAAACTATTCTCGATCGAAGGGAAAAAGAGTACAACACATTTTCAATTTCGAAGTAAAATATGTCGACATCATATCCCTGGATCCTCCCCCTGATGTCGGCATCTCCCCCTCATTACTTTCAGAGTTGTTCCAGATAGTTCCTTTAGTCATGTACTTTTCGAAACGGAATATCGGTAATTAATGACCTAGAACATAGTCCACCATATCTCCTCATGATTACTTTCGATGGGGAAGATATTATTGTTCCTTCATAATCAACAACTTTTGAATTACACTTTCATTAGCATTCCTTTTAATGTCTTTGCGAGAATAAAACAAATTTATGTCAATGGTTACTTTTAAGTACATGATTACATTCACTATATCATTCCAATGACGTTAGTTGGCGCTAACCTATATCTAGCTAACAAGTTCACTTTTATGTAACATTTGGCCTAGTACAATATGCTAAGTACAATAATACGTCTATTATACTTAGATAAGGAAAGTTCATCTTCCGACACAACTTCGCCATCTTCCTTTAGACGAATTGGTCATTTATGTACATTTGAAACTCGACTAATCATGGGAGTGCTAGCGGGATGCATGTCCTTGTTAAATTGCCTGACAATGGACATATACTAACTGGTGGAATAATATACCACAAGCTCGGTCTTCTAGTTCAGAAAATAGATAAGATCGAGATTTCCCACAGATTTTCATCTCAAATTGATTTTAAATAGCTTGTAAGATCTCTTATTCCATTAAGAGTACTTATCATGTCCATATCGTTGACATAGATAGCTATAATTAAATCAAAATTATTTAATACGCATGGCACAAAACCGTACTTGTTTATCCCTTCCCAATCAAATAGTCACTTAGACGGGTATACCACATCCGCTTTGATTATTTAAATCAATAAGTGAGTGTTCGTGTAATCTGCAAACACACTCCGTGGTTTAGAGTCATTCGACTTGGGAAGCAAAAGGCCATCATGCAATTTTGCAAATATCTTCTATCTCTTGATTCTTTTAGAGATGCGTAACAACCACATACATACGCTGCATTTCAAGTCTTTTTGAAATTACCAAGCTAACTAAGTAGCGGAACACTATAGAGTTCATTACAAGAGAACAATATCCAGGGATTTGTGAGAAGCATCGCGCCACAAAGCGAGTCTTTATACTTTAAGACTGCTTTCTTCTCATTATGCTTTGTGACAAATTAATCATGTATGTCCCACAGGCTTTATACTAGGTTGGTTAGCACTACCACACTAAATACCTGTATATTTGTCAAAGAACTAAGTTCTACCAGGATTGCTTAGGCCAAATATGCTATTTATTTGAAATTAATCAAAATAAAGCATGGTTCGATCTCATTGTGCTCTACTTATGGAACAACTATTTATGGATTATATCATCACTGTGCATGCATGATCTTTCCATTGACTCATGTGCATTCTCATAATCCGTCAGATTTCATTGTTCTCTAAAATCATTTAAAACTTGGAGCGTCCTCCCAGTATTGATTCATGGACATAGTCGGAGAGACAATCAAATGAGATGATTTCATTAATGATATAAATTAGGTTGTGCCTTACTCATCTAATTCCTTTCTAGGTGAGCATTGATCGAACTTGGTGGTCTCTCCATCTTCCTTTATGGAGCCACGACCTCAACTACACTTCCACCAAATGTACTTGTAACACCTTAGTCAATGGTGTACCCCATACTGAGGATTTCTAACCTTGCAGAACATTTTCATCTAGTATGTGTGATCTTTTCACTTTAAAAGCGACATCACACACATTCTCGAAAATTGATTAGTCTTTATCACTTCACAATATTTACATTTGTGGAGTACAAGAATCAATATGAGACACGGTTGAACACACCATGAAAATTCCCCGTCGTTCCCGTAGAAAATACTTTTTCTTATCTACCCCTAACAACGGGAAGACCGTCTCATTAAAATGAAAACCCAAAATCTAGCGGTAAGAGATCTCTGCCAAAGGTTTTTAAAATGTAGATAATTGTTGGGAACTCATTTCCAACATAACTACTTAACAGATTTTAAAGACCCATCATAGTACGATGTGGGTCGAAATGGCACATATATAGTGCAACAAAAAATGCGTAAGAAAATGAATGTCGCTTCAATCCGATGTAACGAACCGGTACCCGCATAAAAGGTTGAATAATATTGGGTTCTAAAACGAATTAAGTAAAGATGCGTGTAATATTGCATATCCTCAAAGCAATAAAAGGTAGGTTGGTACGCATAACCTATTCCTTAGACATCATCTGTAACCATTGATGATAGCCTTTGTGAGACCATGAGGTATAGGATGCTCTGCATTCATCCTCTTAAATATGCAATAACCATCAAGTCCTTTTGATGTGCACTAGATAGAATTTTCAAGGGGTGGTGAGCCTTTACATGTAAAATTTGTGCTAGTAGTTTTCCAAACGCAAATTTCTTGGGAACTATAACTAGTCCAAAGTGTCGAAACATCCACCATAGCCATAAGTACTTTTATGGTCCGCATTCTACATGGATATGTTTCTAAATATAACCTTGTTTTCTTTGTAATATGGATTGTTTACCATTTGCATCTTAGGATGGTCTCGATCCTATTTTACTGAAGACTTTGTAGAATGAGTGATATGCTATCTTACATAAAAGCATATTGGGAAGAGGGTTTTGCATCTAGTACTTTAGAAAGCACTTATTGAAAGATATGCTGTCACTTCGCATTTTGTCAATCTTTTTCCCGTGGTCTCGTTCACTCCAATAAAATGATGTACGTATGAGTACTTTCAAACGATCATCATGTCACAACCAAGGTGGATTCATGGTTATGCCAAAGTCTGTATGACTCAATACCCAATATTTCATTGTCGGGGTCAATATGGATTCAATAATTCAAATACTAGTGATTTACATTTCACCAAATTGACTCATAAATTTCTCTAAGAATATGCTTCCTTACACATTCATTGAAGGTTATAAAAGATGCAATCAATTACATTCTCATCACTTTGAGTTTCCGCATGATATTCATTTGCATAGGTTTCTTTGTAATTTAACAAGGTGTGATTATTTCTCGTTACATGTGGAGATTTTGTGACGTCTTTGTTCTATCTTGAAAACAAATTTTGAGCAGTTCTTCGCTCGATGATCCAATCATTGTAGTCACATTATAAGGAATTTGTTCAACAACTAGTGTATATTCCTTAAATTAGTGGGAGAAAAGACCACTATCAGTTAGACATTGAGTCTTGAGTGATTTAATAAGTGGTGTGGCCTTATTACGTAACAAAAAAATCGGATTCAACTCAATTAATTTAGAGTGAATATATGTTAGTTTCATCCAAGTATATCTCAAGTGCTTTAGAGAATTTATGTCTCGTGGGAATGATGTTCTTTTCATTCCATAAGCGCAGACATTGGATCTAGTTCAATTAAATAGTCAATTGGCCCGTCAAACTTCTTTTTGTCAATAAAGTTGATGTCTAAAGTATGACGTTTCCATGGAAATTGGTTGCTACTATGGTACTTGCATTGTATTGCTTGTACCAATACCGATAAGAAGATTCATTCCTCACTCTTTTGTGAGAGCTAGATTTATACCTTATCTTCATCCCATATTCATCTCATGATATATTTCCCTTTTCACATGCTTTATATGAGTCTCAGATGTCTAACCCTCATTACTTGAGGGTTCTTTCCATTTTCAACTTTTGATACATTTAGCTTAATTTGAGAAATTCCTTTATCTCAACAGGCCAAGAGAATATGTCAACCACTTACTTCGGGTTGAATAGATTACTAAAGATAGTTCTCTTGTTGTCATACTTCAACATACACTAGTTCGTTAGTATCATGGAAGAAGTAGAGAAATGGAAATTTGTTTGATTCATATAAATTTTTGTGAGTTCTTCCACAAAAATTAGAATTCATGTGATTTTATTTGCAACGTATCTTTTGAAACAACCGATCCTTTAATAGTCGAGCAAGTGGATTACATCCCAAGGAACATTCAAATTTGGGGACAAAATATCATGTACGCAATAATGGTGTTCAAGTACTTCTAAACCTCAAATGAATACATTGGAATCGAGTTGGTACAATTGATTGAACAATCAACTATATCCAATATCATATTCAAGAAAACTAAATAACATTAAGACTGAAATTCTTAATGATCTAGATCAGCACTCATAATTTAAATTAACCGTTTATGGACTTATCTTAAGAAAAAAAAATAGAACTACGCATGTTCTAAAAAATAATAAATAAGCCCAACATGTATTCAATGTAATAACAAACCACATTACATTAGTTACATACCTCATATATTGGTTCCCACCCTATATAAGGAGAACCAGAACAGCCTCAGTCGCGTACATCCCAAGGTTAGAACATGCCACAGATCGGAATGGGGTCGAAACAGGGACGAAACGGGTGGACCAGTAATGTGGTCGGAAATGAACCAGGATCGGGAGGACCGGGGATCGGGTTGGGATGGACCGGACCGGGTTGGGCAGACTACTGGACTGGTTCGGTCCGCCATTTACTTCCATATTTTCAAAGATTCAAAGCGACAGCCGGATCATCAATGACGGTTTTTTTTTTCTCGTTCAATGATTTTCTTTCTCCTTGAAAAGTTAACGGACGGATCCCCGACAAATTTCCCCTCACACATTTCCGCGAATAGGCGATTACATACACGATAAATCTTTGCGAGTGAAAAACCCAACAAAGATGACGATTCCTTGAGATGGGCCAAGCTCTAACTTTATCGTATTTAATTGATAAAAAAAGGTATTCACTGATTGGATGATAATCAGAAGAAATAAAAAAATTCACTCTTTTACGGCAGGGCTAGAGCTCGTGCTTGATAACGTTTTGCAGGGAAATAGTAGAAGAGACAAATAAAAAAAGGGAAATGGTATAACATCTCATTAGTTGATCCAACCCATTACATAGTTTAGTTGTCCTTTATATAGAACCGTTTTTTTTGGGGACCAGCCTTTTTTTGGGGGGACTATTGTTTTATAAGGCCCCCTACCCTACAATGTTAAGGGATGTCCTAAAAATCATGAGATTACTAATTTACCCATTACCCTAATTAAAATTAACCCTAACCTAATAACTGCCTATAACTTAATCTAAAACAAAACCTAAACCTACCAAAGACAAAAAAAAAACAGCTTTGAGGAGAAAACCCCCTCTTGTTCTTCTCTTCTTCCCCATTTCAACATCGTCTTCATCGATTAATCGTCGATTCATAAAATTTTCATCGTCGATTAATCAATCGACTATAAGAATGGTTCTTCGAAAGCAAACCAAAAGACTTCAAGGAGAAGGTCCTCGATTGGGACATCTAGCAAATCAGCCAAGTGATTTTGAGATTCATAAAGAAGTGGAACAACCAAGTGAAGCCATAATCCAAAGATAATAGATGCTTGTCAAGCCCGATTACGCCATGGGACCGATTCGCAGGTATTTTGCAACAAACCCATTACTTTTAATTTGATTTTGATTCGTTTAATTGAATAGAAATCATCAAAATAGGGTTCAAATGGATGTTACAGTGCATAGTTCGGTTAGGACAAGTTTCTAAAAAATCCTATTTTGTTAACCGAACTTCCTGAAAGGAAGATCACGAAGAACAGTTCGGTTCTCTAGGATTCAAAACTAGGTCACCGAACTGCCAGTTCGGTTCATTCGCAAAGAAGCCTAAATTTTTTTTCTAACCGAACTTAACAAATTTTACAACAATTTGTTTTTTCACATGTAACCGAACTCTGCTATTTTGCCCGCTAATTTGAGTTTTTATGTAATCAACTGTGTGCTATTGTGTTAGGTTTTTCGCATAAAAATCTAAAACTATTCAAGAACCAAACTTTACCGAAAAAAAAATGTAACCGAACTCTTGACAAAAATCTTGACAAACCGAACTCTTCAAGAGTTGCAAACATGTTGAGTTCGGTTTGTTCGCAAAAACCTTGACAAACCGAACTCTTCATTAACATTTACCAATGTTGAGTTCGGTTTGTTCTCAAAAATCTTTGATAACCGAACTATACTATGGAACACAAAATTAGAGTTGGCTTATTTTTCGTGAACTTTTGCTATTAACCAAACCTTACGCCGAGAACCCTTATGTTGCATCCGATTTAGTGAATCATTTAGCGGTTAAGCTAATATCTTTTGTTTTCTTGATTAGTGGAAGAGGCAAAAATCAAACAAACCTTTACCGGAAGATCTTAGAACTCCCACGCCTCGAGGCAAAGTACATTGTGATGCCTGGTCACCGTGGAACCAAAATGCTAAGTATAGAGGTGGGTCATTACGGGTGTTGTGATCCAAGATGGTGTTAATAGAGATAATGTTGACAACGTAATCCAACAAGTTAATAAAGAGATCGTGGAAGAGATGGGCAATCAAGAACATCATCAAGGTGGAGAAGGTGAACCATCCAAGGAGTAGGAAATGAGGGTGCCAATGATGGTGAACCAGGTGAGGGTGCCAATGATGGTAAAACCAGATGGAGGAGGAAATGAGGGTGACAATGATGATGTTCAACCACCTGACGGAGGAGGAAATGAGGGTGACAAAGATGAGGAAGATGGAGATAAGGATGATGATGAATCAGAGGAGGACTTGGATGAAGAGGAAGATCAAGAGGCACAAGTAGAAATAGTGCGAAAGAAACCTAGAAAGATGCCTAAAAGCCTTGTGCTAGATATTCATACATTCCGATAAAAATTTGTGTTTGACGACAAAGATGCTAACTTATGGTACTCCAAGAGATGGAGGGGAGGTATTGATGGGCTGCCAAGATCTTTGCGACAAAGGTATGGTTCAATCTTAACCATCAAGATTTCTCGACCATTTTATTATATTTTGACATATATTGTTCTTTTCTATATATTAGAATATAAGATATGATGTTGCTTTTGTAGGATCATAATAATGTTGTTCGTGTTTTGAAACGTCAAAAGAACAAGATATGGAATATAGAAAATGAGTGTGATGAGGTCTCGCTTGGCGGTATTTGACTGTGTACTATGGAACGGGATACAACATGTGCACCAAAAATTTGATGTTGTCACTATTCATCGCATTTGCCGAGAGGTCTTATCCAGAGATTTGATACCTTTCATCTACCTTTTGGTAAGATGGCAATAACTCCGGATGATTGTTTTAGAATTACATCCCTACCAATTACAGGAACAAGTGTTCGAGATGGCTACGATCCGTCAATGAGTTATGAACTTCTTGAAAAGCTAGTCGAAAGGTGTCTAGGATGGAGCGATAAAAAGGCACAATGTGTAGACGAGCTAACAAAGAGCCTAAGGAAGGTGATGAGTATAATGAGTTTGAGGAAGACCGCACGTACAAGAAGAAGTTGAAAAAAATCAATCTCAAAACCTTGTTTGATGAGTTTTCAGGGACCAAAGAATTGGTTGCTCGAGGAAAGTTGGTGATGACAGAGGAGAAGATTAAGCACCATGTGACTGCTTATTTGTTATATCAACTAGGAACCATTTTCTTCCCCGACAGTTCAGGTCACGTGGTAAATGCTCATTACCTCCAAATTGGACCCCGAATGAGGTGAACAACTACTTTTGGGGCATTGCGGTTCTTTCATTCATTCAAGAGGAACTCGGAAAAGCTTCGAGGATTAAGAGTCTATATTTTGGAGGCTTATACACCCTTGTTCAGGTACCAGTTAAATTATCGTTTGTGTGTTTCAATATATAAGTGAATGAATGTGTATTGTTACTAATCATATTGCGAATGTATTATTTGTTGCCTCTTCTTATAGGTTTGGGTGTACGACCACTTCCCTAAACCGCAATTGTCTCATGCTCACACTCCTTGGCCTTATGGGAAGCCTACAACCGGTAAATATGAATTTTGAACTCACGGGAAAAGAATAAGAAAAAAAAAGGTGTTGGAGTTGAGGGAGACATTGGATAAGTTAACAAAGGGAAGATGTGGTTTTCCATCCTTACACCATTCCATCGAGATGAAGACGAGGAGGATGTTGAGGTTATTGATTTCTCACCAATTGCGCGTATAATGGACCGTTGTTTCATCCTGGAGGTTGTACAATCTATAATCCTCGAAGAGTATTAAGACAAGTTTCTTGTGTCCAAAGTGTCCCACAAGTGGAAAACTTCAACTTCAAGGTGAAGAAGCAGGAACTAAGAACACCGAGATGAATTTCACCCCCAAATACGATCATGCTCCATCAGTGGACCATTGGAAGAATTTTGTGGATTATCTTGTTCCAGCTGAAGAATTACAAGATTCGTTTGATGAGCCAAATGCCGCTGACGAGGGATATATGGAATGGTATGAACATTTTTCTCATCCTCGTGTAATAAACAGTGTCCAACAAGACCGTGATGAGAAAACAAAAGCGAAGGCAGTGGAGAAAGAGGCTCAGAAAATTATGAAGCATACCCCTATGTGTGGTGATGAGGCCTTGATCTTGTGGAATTCGGCGTAAAAAATTTACTCTTATTTTTGTTTTTCAAAATGTTATGAAGTATTGAAAAATAATATTTACTTATGTTTTTGATGAGAAAAGGTGAAGGCAAGTGCTAAATTGTTGAAGAAAATGATGGCAAAAATCCGGAGTGGAGAGCCGATGGATACTCGAGAACAAACAGACCTCTACAACCAAATAACTAATGTTTTTAATCCCAACCTTGTCGATACAAGCCAAAGTTGATCCAAGATAACCATGCCGTCGAAGAGGAGTCTCAGAAGGGGAAGGTTCAAGTCGGATGGTTGAACAACAAAGCGTGTGGAGATGACACTCCTAGTGACGAAGGATGACCTAAAGCTCCTAAACGCAAGAGTAGAAAAGTTTCTCGTAGTGGTCGTGGTAAATGAGTGATTGCAACAATTTGTACTTTGGTTTCTTATGTTTGGAAGACTTTTTTTTATTGCGGATTTGGTAGTTTGTTTCCTTATGTTCGTGTGCTTCCAACATTTAGTTATGTGGATTAGTAAATGAATTTCATAATTTGGTTTTTAATTTGTGTTTTAAGGGATTAGTTTGGCTATTTGACGGTTAAGTGTTTCATTACATTCAAATTTTTAAGAAACAATTAGGTAGTTCGGTTAATAGACTAAATCTCGTAAACAACCGAACTCTGATGTTCTTAAGTTCGGTTTGTTCTCAAATTTAAAATCTAACCAAACTCACTACCCAAAAAATCGGTTACAGAGATGTATTCGGTTACTTTTGCAATTTTTTTTTTGCAACCGAACTACAATGTTCGGTTACCTTCGAAAAGGCAATCTAACCGAACTAACAACAACAAAATTTCAAAAGTTACGGTGTAATGTTCGGTTACAGTATTATTTTTGCAGGTGTAACCGAACATGGTGGTCCACATGTTCGGTTGGTTCGCTGATTTTGCAATGTAACCGAACTCATAACAAGAAAATTTCAAAAGTTCTGATGTAATGTCTTACACTGTATTATTTTTGCAACCGAACTTGGTGGTCCACATGTTCGGTTGGTTCGCTGATTTTGCAATCTAACCGAACTCATAACAAGAAAATTTCAAAAGTTACAGTGTAATGTTCTTGTTACATGGTATTATTTTGCGTAACCGAACTTGGTGGTCCACAAGTTCGGTTGGTTCGCTGATTTTGCACTAACCGAACAAGGCAAACCACAAATTTCAAAAGTTAGCGGTGTAATGTTCGGCCACAATTATATTGCAGGTAACCGAACATTACACCGTAACTTTGCGCAGGGTTTGACCGTTCTATTACCTGGGATTTACGTAACCAACCGAACCTTTGAGTTTGGTTTTCTCGATGCATTCTTATGTAACCGAACTATGCATTTTGAAATTTGAATGACCTAATTTCAAGTAACGGCTATTTTTATAGCCGTTATAGAACTCAGTGGTATAAATATGTGTCTCATAGTTAACATTTTGTCTCAAAATCTTCTAAAAATGGCAGCCACTACTCCTAAATTTACTCTAGATGAAGATCTATCTCTTTGCAGAAACTACATACTATACTATCCAAAGAGGGGTGAAGAACGAAGAATGAATGGTATTATGAGTCAAAGTTATTGGGGGGAAATTCATGAGAAATTCTGTTCCGACACAACAAACCTTCATAACCGTGATCATATAACTTTGTTCATTCGATTCGAAAAGATTAGAGCTAGAGTTATTGAATTTATGGATTTATTTCGTATTGTAAGGCGGTATCGACTTAGGGGTGAAGGATTCTCCAAATCATTTTAACATCAAAAAACGAATGGCGAAGATGGAAGAGAAAGGATTTCAAATATGAATATCATTTCCGCCTCCTTAAAGAATTTTTCATAACGCGTTTCGATATTAAATGTTATGTAGCTTTAGTTTTAGTTCGGCAAATGTCCTCTAATTTCATTTCCTAACCGAACTTAAGTCTTGATGTCTCACTGTTCGGCGATGTCATGTAATTAAGTTCCAATATGAAAGAAAAAAGTTCCAAAATAACAGTCTCTTATTCTTATGAAAATGTTCAAAGCATAACCCAAAAATAAGACCTAATTCCAAAAACACAATCTTTGATTCTTATGTTGATGTTCAAAGCATACTTAGTTTAATTAATGGTACATTTAATTATCCGCAAGGGAAACTGCACCAACGTGTATGATTTTTTCCGAATCCTTCAAAGTTTTCCACATCACCATGTTATGCTCGTACATAATGCACCATCCCAACATTATGTCGGGGTTAAATCCATGCCAATAAGAGTTTCCCACATCGGAGGCAAGGACAATCGTCTTCAACCGAGGCCTATAAAATGGTTGTTGTTGTTAACAAGCGCAATCACCACTCTCCCTACGTTTAAGTTTGCTCGACACATATTTTTGTTTTCTGAGTGTATGTGAAACTAACACCTTTTGAGAAATAGTGAACCACGCAATTGAATGCTTCGGCTATTAAGTGCCCACATCGCATGCCCATCCAATGATCCCTTGTGATTGGATACCACGTGAGACGCCTTTGATACCTAACAAACTGCACAATGAGACTAGCATCCCCATCGGACAACATTGGCTTGTAAAATTCGGGTTGTCCTTTAGCTTCATCAACAACCTTTGCCGACATAAGTGATTTGATCATTATACAAATTAGCACCTTCGGTGAAAGGCCCTAGTTGTTGTACGACAACGTGGAATCCGCAATTACCATCCTGAGGGACGCTCATCGGTGGATATGACGTACTTTCTAATATATGGAGGTAGCTCTTCCAAGTACCTTCTATCAACAAAAGTTGATGTATCATCAATTGGTCGACTTCTTTCTTGTATGCGTCATATTGGATCCTTAAGCTTCACGTCTCGTTGAATTGGTTGGCTAGGTTCCGATGGAGTAGGTGGGGTTGGTTTAAAGGAGCGTAACATCTGGTCCCTTTTTTCTTCATATCCTGCTCACTTATTTCACCTTTTTCCACAATATTCCTAGACCTTTTCTTAGAATCTTATTGATACTTCGCCGTTGATGGTGGATTTTCACTTAAGGTTAAAATTGTAAAGGCCAAAATTATGCTTGGCCCGACATCTTGCAAAAGATAAATCCATTAATAAGTGATGAATACTTCTTCATTTTACTAATTCACCTAGAATAGAGTATGTTGCAACAATCTCAAAGATTCTCGTGAATAAAATACACAAAATTCATCCAGGATGGAGCATGTAGCAACAATCCCATATACCATGTGAATTTACAGCATTATTAATTAATGCATGACCAGCCTCGTATTTTCCTGTACTCATTACCGGTGTGGCATGACGACTGAGTGTTGTTCTCAGCAGATCAACACGAATCTCCAAGCATTAATAATGAAGCATGTACGAAATACCTATACATGCTACGACTCTCCGTGTGTTATACTAGCCCGATTGAGCATGTTTGAACCTGAACTGGCATATCGCCTCTCGTGAAACGATCACGACCATCCAACTTCACCAAAGATGATCGGATGGCTTAGATTGAATCCATGACCCCAAACAGGTATTGGAATATTCACTACCGACCCAACGCGGGCCCCGCATGGCCGGTCTCCCCAAAAGGGTGGCATAGTTTGCCAAACCGTCCAAACCACAACCGTATGGACAAAAACCTTAAATTAGGGTTTGCGGCACATTACATGTATCGCAAAAACAGTCTCAACCATCCATCTTCGCAGGCATAGATTGAGGGTGTAGATGTAGATTCAAAGAGCCTGAACATGTCAACACAAACACCGTGGGCCCTCCTACATACATGACCGATCGGCCAGGACCAACTATAGTTGGTCGTTTTCCGATTCGTGCGCCCAAACAAGGCATGACGCATGACCGCGAAACCCCACTAAGGTTTGAATAATCACGAGCGTCCATCTTCTCCCGCACGAATGAAGGGTCCAAGATTAGACTAAGGTGTCCGTGCGCATCAACATGACCGGCGTGGCCCATCTATCTCCACACCCGATCGGCCAAGGCATATCAAGCCCGGTTGCCTCGATTCGCACGCCCGAACTAGGCATGGTCGCACCTCCCGATTACATAAATTATCCGACCACCAACTTTGCCTGACAAGTCGAGGGCTTAGATCACGTTTCTATGGATATCGAGATAAGGACGTGTATACCTACCTCACCGCTCAGTATACTACTAATCGAACAAGACCGGCCAAGATTGGTCGCCTTTGAAACGCGCGCCCAAGTGGGCATGATGCGCGACTTTGCGGCACTGTGCTCGTTGCAAATTGGATCTCGACCACTCAACTCACCGGATAAATTGAGTCTGCATCACACTTTTTACGAGACAATGAGGTATGGGCGCTTACACGTCATGCATGTCGCCTACACACATGCACGATCGGCCACAAAATTGTATCCCAAGCTTGGATTCGACTAAGTCAAGAGTGATGCTTGCGCACCCTTGAAAACCCTAATTCCATCAATCTGGCCGCAGATGAGTGTCTCAAAGATCATCTCGGTCTGGCCCAACTTCACCGCTTGGTTATACAACCCCGGGCGAGTTAATTGGACAAACTGAGGCGTCATGGTGATCACCACCGTCACTTTACCACATCATGATGCAAAGACTAAGATAGAATACACACGATACTTCACAAGTATCGATTTCCTAAATAACTTAGTTATTTAATCTAGCATTACATGCTACTTTCTCGTGGGTCCCACGATCCACACACTCGAGACATCAATCATGTCACAAACTAGGATACATACCGGGCATTGCATGGCGGTTTACAAGATGCAACGCGGCAACGCGCCATCACAAGAACGTGTCAGAAGTCATGGACTCGTTAGAGATGACAGAGAAGTGGGCAAGATCGGGTCGTGTAACACCAACACACAACTCCACTACCCCATCACTTCACTTCCTCCACTTCCCACTAGACGACGCCAATAAGGCTCAAATGACTTGGTGGCTAAATAGGTGCTCCTCCCTATTTCCAAAAACACAAGAACAAGTCCGCACCGTAGGAAAGTGTTGATACCATCGTATTCAAACACCTAATCGAGTAGCTTACATCCCGCAAGCCGCCTCGCCTTTCCGATACAAGTGATACATAGCCAACACCTTCACAATCTCAACACCTTCTTCGTTCCCCTTAAGATCAACCCCATCTCCTTCACTTTGCGACCGAAACAAGTCCGAAACTACTCATTTCTTGGTTAGGCCGGATTTGCGTATTGATTTCTCGACCCTACAAGCACTCTTCGTGTAGTGCATTTGTTTAAGGTTTGCACTCATTTCTCATCCACACACCTCAAATTACCAAAACCTACAGTAAATAGTTTTCACCATAAACAATTGGCGACCACAATGAGGTTAATCTCTACAGTAAAGTCAATTTCTTCAATACCATTCAATCCAATTTCGAGATGGTTGGTATGAGACCGCCCCACAGTCTCAAACTCGATGTTTCTCCAACAGAGATACTCCCTCCTCCTAATCTGCAGATCCGATTTACATTTATCGAGATTTCCAACATTAAGCTTAACCAGTACTGGCACAGAGATTCACACGGGCTGAACATGGAGCTAATCAAAGAAGCGATAAACGACATACTTTGATCTCCTCATCAAGATGACATCGTGAGATGAGCTGCCCGAGACATTTACACCGGACTAATTCCCTGTGATCAGCTTTACTACAACCGTAGACCACTGGATCGTGAAGCGGCATCTCTAGTGGAAAGTTTGTGTGAACTCTTGCACCTCTCGAAGAATCAACTGCAGAGACGTTATCGTAATTAATAAAATAGCTCGACGTACACTCGACTCCTTCTGCCCGTAAGTCCTAATCAGAGATTGAAATATCTCGTAAATAATGTTATATTTACGTAAGACGACATGATGGCGGAGGAAGGTCACAATCGGGCCCTACATGTTATCACGCGATCAAGGATTCGTGAGTTCGAAGGGCCCTCATCGACACATGAGCATCTTCGAATGTGATCACTCGCAAGACTCCCGTGACGACAAGGTTAGCCCATGCAAGCTTGTACGGCAGCCCTCCATAATGACGGACTTCGAAGGAAACCAGCACTAGCACATACGGGTATGTCAAATTTATCGAGTAGGACCCGTTCACGTCAAAGTGAAATTTGAAGTCATAGAAAAGAGACTGGACTACCATATGATACTAGGGAGACCGTGGCTTCATGACTAATAAGGTCATCCCTTCAACATATCACCGAGTGCTCGAAGACCATGATAAATGAGGAAGTCATCCGTATTCCTGCATCATTGTCTCCGTACGCACCAATATGCGAGTGGAACCGATTCGAACCGAAATAAACTCCGCAGTGGAAGGTCGGACAAAGTCCTGTGCACCCCACTACCCACGTGGGCTTCAACCAGAAAAAGACCGACTTGCATCACCTGGGGCTAAGCACCACGAAACACCTTTTCCGACGAGGCGTCCATATTTATCCGGTGAAGCTTCAACCCATGCTCACACCAAAAGGGAACGCACTTTCGAGGCAAACCGTGATCAGAAGGGGAAGACAATATCCTGAGATATCGGCATAGCAATTAGCAGTGGAGAGATCGCACCCAGTTCTCCGAGCCAATTGAATGCTCGCAAGAACGACGAAACACAGAGAGAGGTATTGGACGCTCCGCGACGGCCTACAAGATGGCACCAGCTCCACAACTCCGACGAGCCTCGAGACTCGCTAACATCTGGAATGAAGAATTTCCCAGGCCTGTCTCTATCAGTTCGACTCTGTCCGTAGATGAACGTGCGAATCTTGTCCAACTACTCAAGGAGTACCAAGATGTGTTTTCCTGGACATACGAGGAAATGCCTAGTCTAGACGAAAAATTGATCACTCACCACTTACATGTCATACCTGGATCCAAGCCAATCAAGCAATCTCCGAGGAAATTTAGACACGAAGTGGAAGAACAAAATCAAGAACGAAATTCAAAAGTTGCTGAATGTTGGCTTCATGACGCACCTATTCATCATCCGACATGGTTATCTAATGTAATCCCAGTAAAGAAGAAAAACAGACAGTGATCCTGTGCTGTGTGGATTTCGAGACTTGAACAAGTGCTGCCCCAAGGACGACTTTCCTCTCGCCTAACATCGACATGTTAGTAGACGCCACTAGCGGACACGACATGTTCTCCTTCATGGATGGTTACAGCGCTACAATCGGATAAGGATGTATGAGCACGATGCAAGTAAGACAGACCTTCCGAACCCCTCTTGGCAATTTTTACTTATACTCGTTATGCCATTCGGTTTAAAGAACAGCCAGGCAACGTATCAACGTGCTATGACGGCAATCTTCCACTAAATGATGCATAAACAAGTAGAAGACTATGTGGATGATATCGTGGTCAAGTCAAAGGATCGAGCCGGATCACACCAACGTCTTACGGCAAGTGTTTGAGAGGTGTCGAGAATACAAGTTGAAGATGAATCCTTTGAAATGCGCTCGGTGTCTCTTGAGGTAAATTTCTGGGATTCCAAGTGACTGCAGAATGGAATAAAGGTACACCGAAGTCAAGACTCAGGCTATCCTCACAATGCGCCTCCCGAAGCTGTGAAGGAGCTCCGGAGTTTCATGGGCAAGGTGAACTACATTCGACGTTTATACCTGGTCTATCCCAACTTATCGCCTCATTCACCCTTTATCGAAGAAAGGAGCCGACTCGTTTGGACTACAACCCGAAGGAAGCTTTTGAAAGATTCAACGAATACTATCATCTCCGACCATCATGAAGTCTCCAGTACAAGGGAAGCCGCTGTGTCTCTACACTGCCTTCAGTGACACCGCCGTAGGGGCTCTACTCGCTCAGGAAGACGATGAGGGAATCGAACGTCCCATATACTATTTCATCCGAATATTAAGAGATGCTCGAACTCGAGATATCCCAAAGCGGAGAAAGCATGTTTAGCTTTGATCCATTCCATTCGAAATTTAGACATTACCTATTATCCAACAAGGTGATACTGGTGTCTAAATACGATCCTGCAAGTTTTTACTTTCAAAACCGGCTCTTGACTGGGAAGGACGAGCAAGTGGCTTCTCCAAATGTCGAGTTGGACATAACATGTACGTCACTCAGAGCTATCAAGGGCTGAGCGACATGGACTTACTATCGAGCATTCCTGGAGAAAGCACTACGAGGCTCCACGAGGATCTTCCCTGGAGAATTTCCGGACATCTCTCGTTTTGGAAGAAGAAGTGTGGCTCTTGTATTTTGATGGATCTCGCTACCCCTAGTAGTAATACTGGAGAGCGGGCGTGGTATTAGTATCTCCAAGTCGGGAAGTATTCTCACACTCCTTCAAGCTGGACTTGAATGCACCAACAACTCAGCAGAGTATGAAGCCTTCCTCATAGGACTCGTCGATAGCTAGCAGCGAGGAGTCACGCGTCTGGAGATAAGAGGTGACTCCAAGTTACTGGTAAATCAGATGAATGGGGTATACGCACTGAAGGAAGTAACGCTAGCTCCGTACCGATCAGAAGCACAAAGGTTACTAAACTATTTTGATGATGCAACCATAACCCATTTCTTGGCCGCAAGAACAACAAACACGCCGATTGTCTCAGCAACACTGGATTCCAAATTGAAGTTCGAAGGTTTGGAAGAAACCCTGACAGTAAAGACGAGAACCATAGAATCGACATGGCTATCATAATACAAAGACACCAAGACTGACGATTGGCGAACTCCGATCATTCAAGAGCTCAACAGCTCACTCCCCCAAGGAAAGGTCGGTCTCAAAACCCTGCGAACTTCTTCATGCTTCATGGTATGTCGTATTATCGAAACCCGGATGGTTCCCCTGTCAAGATGTCTTGGGGATGACTGAAGCACAACTACAATTCAAATCGCGTTCACAATAAAATTTGTGGACAATCACTGTGGGTAACGCTACTTCGACGACTTCAACGCCCGGCTATGCTGCCGTAGAGATGGAGACTCAATCCAGACTACTTCACAAGTCCTGCTCAGAAATGCCAAGCACCGCCACATCAATTGGAAGTCACTACACCAAATTCCCGGATTCGTGAATGACGAATTCGTAGCGGCTATACGCGGCCACTTGAAATTCCGTCACAAATGGTCGTTACAAAAAATTAGTAATGGGCAGAGGCGTTCACTGATTTTTAAAATTCGCAATGTGGTCTAAGCCGTTACGAATTTTTTTAGGCGTGCCGGTCACACGCTTGGTCACACTTGGGTCGTAACACCTTTAGAATGTGCGTGTGCCATTCATGCGTGGCATTATGTTTCCACCCATGATGAGTTATACGGAGGATATTTCCTCCCTTGCGTGTGCCATTCACATGCGTTTTGAGGATATCTCTGCAGGTTCGACAAATCGAGATTCATTTTCGGTTTTCTTCTCTCTTCTCTTCTGCTTCTTTTCTTTCCTCACCTCTCAGAGATGAAATCGTTGATTTTGATTGTTGATGAATGAATGCAGATGAGATGATGAGGGTGATGGTGTAATTGTTGATGTTACGACAGGAGAACCGGTAGGAGTTGTAGGTTCTTTGTGTGAGGTGATGAATCGGGGAGAGAGTTAGGGTTAGGGGTTTGTTCTTGAGTGAAGAAATCATGAAAGGACGATGGTCTGTTAGAGAACCCCGACGATTCATGGTGGCTATTAAAATCGAAGTGGTGATTCAACTCGAGCAAAAATGGTAAGTTGATTTAGGGTTTCTCAAATTAACTCGAGTGTGTGTAATTGATGTATAATCAATAATCATGAGGTTTTGTTCTTGATTGAAGCATGGATGGATGTTTAGGGTTCATTTTGGATTTCACGTAGAATTAGGGTTTACTCTTAGTTGAGTAATCAGATTCTTTTTGAGTAATCGATTTGTTTTGTAAGAAATTAGTATTTTGTTTATTGATAGACCGTGTGTGTTTTCTACTGATATCTATCAACTCGTTGTTCTTGTTGTTATGTGCAGGGTGAAGGGAAAGATAATAAGAAACTAATGTTGCTCATAAGGGTATGATGGTGCAGAGGAGGAACAGGAGAATGCCAAGGGTATCATGTTGTTTCAGCATCCCGTGATCATTTACATGATTCAACGCGAACTTAAGTATAAGTTACACTTCTTGATTGTTGTCAATGATTTTTTTGTTGATTATAAGACCTCTCGTGGGCTTGTCAATAAGCAAAGATAGAATCTCATGATCTAGGTGTTTGTTAATAGAAATTGCATAAGTAGTTACACTCAAGTGTTTGAAAGCATATCCAAGGACCACCTGTTTAACTCCCTCGGACATATGAGCTTGCTGATGAATTTTCCCCTTTACCTAACTGATTCCAAAAGGATCTTTATATCCAAACAGAGGGAGCAGTGAGCCAAACCCAACGATTTGAAGAAATGAATTATAATCCTGCTCCCACATGTTTTGTGAAGAACAAGGTGAGTCGATATGGATGTGTGATTTGACCGTGTTTTTAAATGTTTAAATTGATTCGCAATAATGGATTTGGCTTCCGAACAAATTAGAATCTCACTTGTTTCTCAAATCTAGGATTATAGGTTTGATTCCTGATGGTGGACATACATGATTATAAGATTGAAGGAGGAGGTTACATAATACCTAATGCAACGCTGTTGTACTTCATTTAGCTCTAACCCTGGTCATAACGAAGAACCCGAATGAAGGTATCCAAGCTCACTCATCTATTACAAGATTTTTTCATTTTGAGTTCGAGTCAATCTTATCTTTCCAAGAAAATTCACTACATGAATATGCGCGATACCACCGCTCTTCGATATGAAAATGGTGAGTTGAATAGATATGACTTTAGAACCTACTATATTTTGGGAGACTCACGTGATACGGGCATCAGTTTACAAGATTGGCTCAAACAACTAACAAAAGGTCCGAATGAAGATGGTGTTGTTATTGTCACGTCACACAGAAGTAGAAGGGACTCAAAGAAGATATGGAACCGAAGGTAATACGGTGCGGTGGAGTGGCAAGAGAAAGAAGATATGGAACTGCAAGGTACATAGGTGCAAGTTGTGGCTGAGTAAGGTGGTGCTGAGTTTGGTTGTGAGTCGGTGTGCAGCTACGGCCACATCAGCAAGTCCAGCCTCAAACATGCCGAGCACCACATGCTCGATCACCATAGTAATAAAGTGATCTTTGTCACAATAGAACTTGTTTAATTTATGTTTAGTTTGTCTTGGTTTGTTTCGCAATGCAAGTCATTGAAAAATAACCAGCTTAACCGTGTCTTATTCCTTCATTGTCACCGCAACTCCTTATTCGGAAAGCTTGTAAATGCATGATGTCTGGATGGATTTTAATTTATACCTCGTTTCAGGTGTTCTTCTTGCCGATCATTTTCTAATCTATCTAATGATTCCCTTTTTAACGTAGGCGAGGAGATCCGTGAGCTACCTGTATCCAATGCGCAATTAAAATTTTGAAATCAGTTGCTGATTCCTCGATGCTCTGGCGCTTATCTCATTGTGTGAAGTTTTAAAATCCCGATTATTTCGCTATACTGGACCAATATGGAGATCCGGGCATGCCCACTTTTTGTCCTGTGTTGCATTAGTATGCTTGTCTTTAACATATATCGTAATTATACCCTTATCTTGGATTTTTCTCCCCGAATTATTTCGCTGGGGTAAAATAGTTCCGCTCAATCCATTACTGCTTACCCGATTTTGTTCTCCCTTATGTTTTGTGTTCCGTAGCTTTGCTTCTATCCAACTAGAACTATTGAGGCGACCCAAGATGATGATCTTAGTGTTGTTCAAGCAGCCTTTATCTCCGGATGGGGTTGACTTAGAAGTTCATTAGCATGCCCGATCTTCTTGAGGCATTACGTGATATTCTTCAGTAGATGTGATGAAATCACAAGTGAGTATTATCCTTTGATCTTAGTGTCTGTGATAGAGTAAAATTAGGTTGCATCCTCTTATTCTTTCTACCCGAAGTTGCAATTTTGTTTCTCCATGAAGTTGCCACGATGTATCTTTCTTCTTACTAAGGTTTTATTTTTGTAGGTGTGACACTTATCCCATCCAAGCTATCTGTCGCTAGTGCGCGCCTTTGAGTGTGCGGTGAACTTCAGACAGATATATCTCTTTCAAGGGAACCTTACATGTTATTGCTGTTATTTTGTTCACGCAGCAATGTGGGTCATGGCAACGCGTAAGTTTCTGCTGGTGCCTTTGATAAGAAAGTGTAGAGTCCTCAGCAAAAAAGTACAACGAATTGGATTGGCGGCAAAAGGTATGTACACCTTTAACTTTGATTTTCTCATTCGATCGTAGGGCCGATCACTACTATTGAACTAAGTATTTTCTACCGTTTCTGTGATCGCCGTGATGACAAAGGTTTTAAAGCATCCAAAAGGGTGCAGAAACATGTGAAGAAGTTTGGCCACGATTGTTCATCCTGTGCTTCCCTTCCACATATCCTTCGGTAGAACTTTCTCGAAGTCAGATTCGAACTTCAGATTCCCTTCTGACATTAGCGTATGGGACCTGAACCTTGCATGATGCTTTGGAGGTGAAACCTTTTGTTGTTCGTAATTTTTTTTTGTATATCTTGTGTCAATGCTCGTGAATTTTCTGGGCGATGGACTTGTATGTTTGCAGGAGTTTGAAAGAGTTGCCATATCTTTTGCATTTCTCATCTCGCGATCTTTTACCTGCAAGTTATACTACTCATGAGATTATGTCTTTGTCCCTTCCGACTTGGGATGTTTGGTGTAATTTTTGAATCAGTGGTTAACCAAGGATAGCGCTTCTCTGTAGGGGGATTGACTTCCAAGATTAGGACCGTTGGGACCCGGGAGGGAAACATATCAAATCGCGAATAATGGGATGTTCACGGTCATAGATATTTAGGACACTTCATACAGTGGCATGTTGTCATATTGCTTATATGAGCTCGGCTTTGATTTTCTCTCTATAATTTATCTTAACGTCTTCATTTTATTTGGTGAGTTGTCATTAGAGTGAACTTATAAGGTACACAAAGCCTTAAATACGTATGAAGTTGCCACTCATCCCAGGATCTAATATCGATTATAGTATGAGGTGTTTGAAGTGGTCATCATGTTTCTTATGCGTTCTTATTTGGTTACGTTCATTCAGGTGAGGTGGTCTACAGAGTGAATTTTCTTTGTCTCTCAGAAGATGACACTCAATCTCATCTGTCTGATCTACATTTCTTTCCATGATGTCGGCCCTAGTCGTACTTATAGATATTTTGGGTTTGTTTGATGTAGTATGGAGTTTGGAATTATGAACTTAAAGCTGTGGAGTTATGGGAGAACTTGATGAAGAATGCTTGAGTAAGTTTCTTATGTAGTATTTGAGTCACCGACTTATAGTATGTTTTTAGTGAAAATGAACGCGAACTTGGTATATGTAT